>CM034151.1:314360561-314548124 GCA_019776745.2 Taxus chinensis | reverse complement strand
AGAAAGCGATCTAGGGATGAATATCTGTATATTAATGATCCTTAATGATCTTCCTCCAGAGGATAAATTCTCATCCTTTTCTTCCGTTTTAGTGGCTTCGTTCAAGTGCTCCAAATACATCTTCTCTTGCAAGCTTTAAGACTCTTTCATAATTTTGGAATAGATTTGTGGACTGTGACATTTTCGCTTTCTTTCTTAGTGCTTATGATTCTTTGCTATTCTCAAACTTTAAAACTATGATTTCTTCTTTTCTTTCCTTTCATTTCTATATGGCAAGGAAATCGTCCCAATGAGGGGATGAAATACATTGCCCGCAAGATTTTCATCAGTTTGTACACGATTGGAGTATCTAAACCCTTTCAGCGGCATATTATTGGTTTTCGGCACATTATCTTGTTTTTTTTCCGTGTATGTTACAATTGTATTTATGAATCTCCTCTATTTTTCTCTTCTTCCCATCAGAGTGACGTTCTTTTCTCTCTCCTCTGTCTAATTGTTATATTAGCTTGAGTAGGATCTCCTTTAAACTATTCTTCGGTCAAATTTTCATTTTGGTAAGGATTGGTCCGAAACGCATGGTTGATCAACAATCGTAATTTAATATCGCAACCATATTCTTCTTCTGATTCAATATGCACTCATTATTAATGTCCCTTTATTCTAGAAATTTATATTCATTTTCATCATTTTCAGTGGGAACGTAACATGATAGGTGTATAATCGCTTCTTGATGGAGTCACCTAACGTGAATAGGGGTCTATTCGCTTGATGTATTCGCCTTCAAAAATTATTTTCTTTGAAATCTGATTATTATTATTTTTTAATACAAGCATATCTTTTTGTCTTTTTTTGCTTTCTTGATTTGGGTCGACTTGTCCTTTTGTATGGTCCCCCTTGGGCCACTCTCTCCCAGCGATAGAGTGGCTAAACACTATTGGTGATAAAAAAAATCATATTTTTTCAGTATGGAAAATTAGATGTCTCCACCAACGTTCATGGGGCTATTCCTCCTCTGGCTTGAATGGTATAGAACTCCTCATTATTGAAAGTAAACTCATCCTAATCCTATCTAAATTTTAGGGGTGCCAAATTCATTAGGGACACAGGGGGGTATCTCCACTGAACCTATGGTAAAGTTATTATTGTATGGGGACAAGGGAGGAAATTACAATGATAAGGGGAAAGATGAAAATTAAAGGCAAGTAATATTATTGTTGTGAGTAGATTGCATAGCTCAGAACCAGTAACTTAGTAGTTTCCAACATTCAATATAGGGGAAATCACAATTAATTTTCTAGTGGAAGGGAAAAACCCAAAACACCATGTCTCATCTTCTCTATAGAAGATATAAAGCTCTTGTATCCTATGCTGTAGATGCAGAAAAGACGGAAATGAAGAAACATGAGTGTCCTATAACAACGATTCTTATTATGTCACAATGAGATGAACATGCATACCAATATGCCACATTCTCATCTTGGATAAAAACTCTATTCTGATTCACCATTTACACAAGTTGTATAAAAGCAAGGGGAAAAGAAGAATGTAGCTTTGTTTCTATTTCATATAGATTGATGAAAAAATTCCAAAAAATATTCAATCCACTATTGATTAAGTACAGAATTTTTGGATGTAATTTGCAAGATCCCTTGGAATGAAGAAACCATCCCATTTAGAGGAATGTTAATAGACTCTTACCTACCCCCACTGACCTTCGGGGTCTCATGTAACCTCGTGACTTTTTACCTTCCAGGAAAGTGCGAATAAGTCCCCCTTTTTATAAATTAAAGGTACGTTTACAAATGTTAGCTTATGAATGTCTCTTAAGTGAATGAGACTAAATACACAATTGCTTACACATACAAATAATTAGAAAGAAAGGGGGGGAGGGAAGAGGGGAGAGAATGACTGAGGAGAAGAAAAGGGAAATGTCGATGAAGATGATCCTTCCCCTTCACCTCAATTTGCATGACTGATATGATGAAATTTCCCATTCATAAACTCTTCTTCTCTAAAAGTTTTACAGACCATGAGAACCCTCCTTTAGAGATACACAAACACCTAAAACTAGGTGTTTAAAACACGTTGAATGTCACCTTAGTGCCTACAGAAATTCTCACTATGGTCCACTCTGAAGAAGCTTGAGTATTGAACCAATCTTTGATGAATTTTTTTGCATAAACACAACGGTTTTGTACTCGTTGGGCAAGTTTTGAGAATGAATTTTTAACAACTTTTTCCCACGCAATCAGATCATAATTCCTTCCTTGTACTGATGTTGTATAACACCTTGGTCACAAAATGAGTGTTGATACACATTATTTCAAGACTTCCCACTTGAGCTTTGAGATATACCCTGCCACTTCTCATGATGATCTCGTCAAACTTGAGTGAGAACCACTTCACTCATCAAATATATACAAAAAAATCACTTCAATCACCTCCTCAATGAGTGATGAAGATGGATCAACTATACGTTTGTGATGCCTGCCTACTGCAGGACACAAGTAGAGTAAGCTGATGCTTTCAGATCGTGTGGAGTTTCGTTTCTCTGATGAAAAATGAAAACACCATTTAAAACCCAACGGAGAACCAAATGTGGCAAGATGAGTTAAAATTAATTCATCTAAATTTTTGCTACTTGGACTAAAAAAACTCTATTTTTGGAAATATTAAAATAGTCCCAGAAAACTGCTATTTTGGGAAGGTTCTTTTCTCCTTGTGAGTGTACTAAGGTGTTTCTCAAGATCCAGCTTGTTGATATTTCTTGGGGTAAATTAAAATTACTTTATTATGAAAGGTTTTTTCTTTTTCTTATACTTTTTTGATACTTTTTGAACAGTGCCCAGTTTTCTATTTCATATGGATTTTCTTATCTTTTTCTAGAGGGAGTCCGGTGTTTTCGAAAAAATTACTAAAATGGCAAGTGCAAACATCCGACTTGATATTACAAAATTAACTTGTGAGTTTTGGTTGACAAAAAAAAATTGAATTCGTTTAGGTTTTGTTCATTTAGTCTCATTCATATTTTCAAGTTAAATCGCTTCCTGATGATGAAAATGAGAAGACCACCTAGGGCAAAAAATTTCAAATGGAATTCCATAAACAAAATTCATGGATTCTTCGAGTTAGTTTCTTGCACATTCAATTAATTTTGGATGGTAAAAGTTTCTCAAATTTTCATGAGGAATCGATTCGCGGCGGTTGGGAGAATGAGCAATTTTGTTGTGTTTTTGGACCCTGGGTTCTGGACTAGACAACTCACATTCATGGGTTTTCTAGTATAGATAGCGTAATTCCTTTACTATCAGATAAGGATTGTGGTAGAAATATTTTTAAGTTCGTGGTTAGCCAAATATTTTATGGGTGCTAATAATGACAGGGTGAAGGAATTCTAACAGTTGGAGCGTTCATGGAGGGGCACAGCACGCAGTGTAGAAACCAGGACCAAGAAGTTAACAAAGAAGTTAGAAAAAAATTCATATTTTCATGTTGGGAAATATTTTCACTTTCTTTTCAAAATTTCCCAAGAATTTAGGACATTCTTGTGTAAAAAATTGCTCCATCCCTATTGGGTTTTTTAAGTAGGCGCTTCACGATTGTCTAGAGGCGGTGAGCATGAAAAGAAAGCCTGGGGCTTAAACTTGCAAAGGGCTCAAAAATTAGGTCATATGAGTGCTCCAGGGGATTAAGAGAGGGGGGAAATTTTTATTTCACCATTCATCCAAATCCTTGGTACAGTTGGTTCAAAAAAAATGTGCCACTCTCCAATGGATGGAAGTGCAATGCAAGAATTGTAACTCCTAAAGCTTTACCTTTGGGCAACCTTGTTGAGACCATAACTTGAGCTCCCGGAGGAGTTTTTGATTGAAATATTTAAGACTCTGGTAAAATTTTATTTATAAAATCTGTGGTGTAGATCTTGGATATTATGATACCATTTTATTCCTTAAAAGTAGGTTGTTTGGTTTAGGCTCCAAGGGTGGTGCCTGCGGAATACTGTTATGGAAAGGAATGGCACACAGGTGAAAGGTGATGTCAAAAAATAGAATATTTCCATCTGTCTAGGGATATTGAAATACCTTTCCAATGATATTTTTTGACTCCTAACTCCTCTTGGAGCTCCCGTAATCACTTCCAAATCTCAGGGGTGTTGTTACATATGCAATGCTTAAGGCATCTGGGCCCAATTTGTGGAAACTGCTCCTAAAACTTGTGAAAACTAATTAGAATATTCCAAAACTTATTCACAAACATTTAGTCTATTTGATACACCTCTGGATGATTTATGCATTTATTTCTTCTCGTAGGGGGTGTGCACCAGACTCAATAAGACCTAGGAATAGGCTTCCCAAGCTTTTCAAAAAATCAATTGTCTTTATGGAGCTGCTTTAGAAGAATACAGGCCTTGCTACCCAAAAACCAGGGCATTGCGACCGAAATATTGAAGATTTCATAGAGGGGGGATTATGACTAACATAGGGATTAGCAATGACCTGGTAAAGTGTCTGGAAAGGCTTACGAACCAAAACATTTTGGACATTGGGGGCTTTGTCAGAATTGAAAATTGGGAATTTTCAAGTTGCCAAGCATGCATGACAAAAACATCTCTAAATATTACCTATTTCCTTTAAATAACATTTAAATGTATTTTATTAGCATCCTAGGCCTATTAGTTAATCTTATCTAATTAATAAAACATCTCCAACTCTCATGAGTTTGCATAAAATTTAATCCATCTAATCATGATATCCCTCATAATTCTACTATCTTGATACCAAATCACTAGGTTTCTTGGCTTATCCAAAATTAGAAATCTATATAAATAACCTACCTCCTTCTTTCACACCTTACATCACACTTTTGATAGTGATTATTATAGGCATATGATAAGGGCATTTCTATTGAAATAGCTCTTGCATCCTTGCATCCATTCTTCTCATATGTGAGTAGTAAAGGAAGATCCAAACATGGCTATTAAATGATTTTGGTGAGATTATTTCCTCACTTGGAGATAACATTCAATTTATTTCTTATGATCAATATAGGTTCATACTAAGATAAATCATACACATAGAAAGTACATCTAAATTTCGAAGGGATTGCTTTGCATTTAATGTTTTAATGTTGGATGCATGTAGATTAGCTTTCTCTTTTTAGATTTATCATGGTGTTTTTGGTAGATTAGATAGGTTAAGATACTACTTATTTTTATTTTCCTTTCATTAACTTATCTTCATTTATTAGATGCACACACGATGAATCCATGTTCTACCAAGTAAGAAATTATATGAAAGTGGTATATCAATGACAAAAATTTGAACAGGAGTGGTATTTATCCCAACTGCGAGTAGAAATGTGATGGTTCCTAAGAATGGGTGGGTAGTAGAATCACATGATCTCATAGAAAGATATGTTGGGTTAAGATCAGTAACCAAAAGGCCTAGATCCTGAATGAATGATGGAGGAAAAATATTAATTTTAGATCCAGTGTCGAATAAAATGTGTTTAATGCTTAAGTTGTTGATATAGACTTGTATATAGAGGGGATGATCATTATCATAAATAGAAATATTTTCAGCTATAGCCGATGGAAAATTAATTTATTGATAAAATTCATTGAAAAATGTTTAATAGATAAAATTTGGATGAGTAGTAGAAGGAATCTGAGTAGTTACCAAAAAACTTGTGATTTTAGCGTAGCACTTAGGATGGGTTATCAACAAATCATGGATAGAAATAGCCATGATAAGATGATCCTAGGAAGATAAAAGAAATAAAAGTATGAGGACCCTAGGAATGTTTGAGTGACAGGTTCACCAAATGATTAAGAAAACATAGGGTTTATAGATGCCTAAATCTAGTTGTAATGTAGTGGAAAATGAATAAGTAATGAAGTACATAAGTTGGCCCAAGAAAATAAGAAATTAAGATTTAAAACCCTAAGTTTAAATTAGGATATAAAATGACTTAACTAATTCGTAAATAATCATGTCGCACTAAGTCTCAAAATATGTAGAGATGTCAAAATATGCTAGACTGGGGCACTTGGGCTAGGTTAGGGGTGTGTGGGGTGCTACAGACCTCTTCTAGGTGACTTTGCTTTCTCAAATGGTGCAAAACACTATTTCAAAGGGTTGCAAGATGTTCGATTCCATTTGCTTCTTGTCACTAGTATGTTGTACCAAACCCGTGGATATCACCTATAACTTGCAATGAAGAAATGACCTGCAAAACCCTTAAAAGCACATCAAATTCCAAAAATAAAATAATACAAATGACGGTTCAAAATGTTCTCAAATTTCAAACTAGTGATCTTATGACTGAGCAATAAACTACATTTCAGACCCAATGTAGTTCTATATGTGTGTGTGTGTGTGGAATTGTTCCCTAGGTGGCTCTTATGTGTGTGTCATACTTGATAGCGAGTAAGTAGCTAGATGTAAGAATTGTAAATAGATGTGTGCATGAATGAATGAATTCCCTCCTATACATGCATGTGGAAGTATCATTCCCTTTCCCTTGTGTGTGGATGTTAGATGAATGCTTGTATGTGCTTGATAATGGCCTTTGAATGCAACCTTAGGTGGTGATAACTAATGCTTAGTGCTTGATCATTTATTATGATCACATAACTTTATATTTATCTAATTCCCTTTCTTTAATTTCATAATTAACCCCGAAAAAGGCCAACTACTAAAAAGATAAGATGCCTAGATGGATAGAAAGGACCCAAAAGATGTGAAGAAAGTATAAAGAGGTCAAGAGCACCTAGCATTAGTATCCTAGCTAGGCATTGGTGTCCAGGATGAGAAACTCCAAAGTATAAAAGGATAGACTGGTTAATCATGAGTGTAAAATCAAAAGTGGAAATAGAAAGAAAACAAATATGGCCAAATACATGGGTTAATTAGTATTTTTCTTACTTATGAATCATATGAATAGTAGTGTGTGATCATGACTAGATAGATACCAAAAGTGTGTGATTTATTTTCTGCACTTTTTTTATGATATGGCCGAGGTATTGCACCTCATTTTGATAGAAGGAACACTTAGAAATTTTGCTATACAATTTCATTTTTCTAAGTATGTCCAGCACTATTCTCAAGTGCTCATTATGTTCTTCCATGTTTTTGGAATAGATTAGTATTTCATCTAAGAAAAATAGTATAAACTTATCTAAGTAATCTAGAAAATATTATTCATTAAATTGATGAATGCAACAGGTGCATTCATGAGTCTAAATTAGAATACTGTGAACTCATAGTGACCAAACCTTATTCTAAAATTAGTTTTTTGTATGTCTTCATCTTTTATTCTAAATTAATGGTAACATGGTCTTAAATTGATCTTGGAATAGACTGGTGCATCTCACATCTGATCAAAGAGATCATCTATCCTTGGCAAAGGATATCTATTATTGATTGTGTCTTTGTTAAGTATGCAGTATTCAATGCATAACCTTAGTGTGCCATATTTCTTTTTGACAAAAATGGTTGGTGATCCCCAAAGAGACATGCTCAGTTAGATCAATCCTTTGGATAAAAACTCATGTAGTTGTGACTTAAGTTCCAATAATTGAGTAAGAAGCCTTTGAAATACATTATGTTCTAATTTTTATATCTATTTTGAAATAAAATTCACGTCTTGGAGGAAATCCAGGTAACTCCTCCAGAAATACATCATTGTACTCTTGTAATAGTGGATAGTATATCAAATAAGTATTACCTTATTCACTAAAATATGATATTTTTATTACGTAGAGCATGCAGCCTTTGTTTTTAGCCTTTTTGAGTTGCATTGCATAAATCTTCCTTACTTCAATATATCTATTTGCGCCTTAAATGACCATTATTTTCTACAATTCATCCAAGCATTTTATTTGTTTTTCAAATTAGTTTACAATTTCCTTATGTTGTGAAAGTCATTTCACTCTTATTATCACATCATATGAACCTAAAGGAGCTACGTACTTATCTAATTCTATTGTAAAAGTAGGCATCTTCAATGCTTCATCGAACAGACATTGTTTTATCATGTGGAAATCATTGTTCTCATATTGCACAGTCCATAATTTCTTCATAAAACCAAATTTTATTTTTAATTTTTTTTCTAACTTATTGGAAATGAAATATTCAGTAGCACTATTATCAAAAAGAATAGTTACAGGTAGTCCATATAACTTACATGGTACTTCAATAGGTGTGGACTACTTTTCATCTTGTCTATTTTCTACTGCAACCTGAATTATCTATTGCGGGTTGTTCTCTTTGTTCCTCAAAGGACAATTATTTGCATAGTGATCACCACCACACTTAAAACATCTTGAAAATGGCCCTTTTCTTTCTATTTTATTTTCATTTACTGTTGTATTCTTCTGTCTAGTCTTTTTAAATTTGCAACAAGATTTTTTCTTATATTTTTCTTTCCATTTTTGGATTTACTTCTAACCTTTTTCCACCAAGTTTTCTTGGTGTAATTGGTGATGGTGAATTGAATTTTTTCATTCTTTTCTCATCACGATGAGTAGATATATCTTGTATTTTATGTTCTTGGTGGATGGCCTTTTCAAATACTACATCCATGGTCAAAGGACCATGTACATCCATCTCCTCGCCAATGATAGGATTAAATCCCATAATGAACTTTTGTATGTGTAAATTATCATCAGCCTGGTACTGTGAAACATATTTTAGTGGTTTTTTAAAAATTTTGCCAATACTCTTTCAAAGTCATCTTACCTTATACTAAGTTTTGAAATTCATATTACAGCTATGGAAACCAATGTTGTCTAAAATATAACTTGAACTAATCCCATGTTATGTTGGCTATAATAACCCCAAGTTCTACCTTCCAATCATCCCACCATGAGGAATCCTTACTTGAGAGCTGATAAGCACCCCAAACAACCTTATTTTCTTCAGAAAATTTCTCGATGGTGAAATATTTCTCCATCTTATTGAGAAAATTCTCATCTTCATCACCTAGAGTTGTCCCATCAAAACTTGGTGGACTGATAGGCTTAGTATTTTTTGAAATTTCTACTACCAAATGATATATTTTATTTTCAAGTAGGTTTGGATTAGTAGTGTTAGGATTTGTTTCATTAGCATTAACAACATTGGCATTCTAATTTACAGCATTTGCATTTTGATTTGCAACATTTGCATTCTGATTCAAAACATTAACATTCTACTTTCAAGCATTAAAATTTTGATTTGTAGAATTAGATTGTCCCTAATATTTGGAACTAGTGCCACTATCAATAATACTCTCTTCAGCTAAAATATTTTATTCAAGGACATCAATACAATTGTAAGTTTCTTACATAACATCAAGTATCTCATCCAATTTATGGGTTGTTGTTGCCTCATCCCCAATAGGTTGGTTATTCGTACTATTTCCTCGTATCCTCTCCATTTTTTTTTATTAGAAAAGAATAAACCTTAGTGTTAACATAAGGACCCACTATGTATAAAAAATTTAAACCTTCATCTCTGATACCAAAATGTAACACCCATGTTATAATAACTTCAAATTATGGGAAAAAATTTTCTTTTAAAAAAACCCCTTAACCCTATTTCATGAATTCAATGATTTTATATGACAACAATAATAATCTAGAAATAAATATAGTTTACAATCCATCTGATAACATTATAACCATGTGTGCATATGTAAAGGTCAATCAGATCTACCCTATATCCTTTATCATCACTCTAATTGAGTGTACATAACTTGTATGTAATTGGTTAACCTATTCATTTAAGTTTGAGAACTGATGCAGTTCTAAGTTTCTACTTGAAAATCATTTAATTGAGTTTCATCTGGCATCTCATATCATTGAAATATAACTCGGTGAACTGATAGTATATTTAGCTAGTACACTACTTAGGCCAAAGTTTTCAAGTTATGCATTGCATGCTTAGTTTCGTGATGGCACACAAGCCAAATGAAACATTTCCCATCACCAAACAGTCATCTCTTTGTAGTTATCTAGATCATTTCTTGTTAAATTAAATGTTTAAGTTCATGTAGTAAGAAGGCCTAGAATCTAGATCTCACCTCTCGACTTGAGATTACGCTATTAGTTCCATCTTAGGATGCCTATGAGAAAGATAATGATTACTTAATGAATTATGTCAATAAGTAATTATTACCATTTCCATAGTTTTCATAAGATGGTATGGATAGATTTCATCTAAGAAGATAGGCAGGACTTAGATTCCACACTCTCATAATACATTTATCTTAATACTAGATAGAATTTATCGTTAAGAGACTAAGTCAAGTTATACGTTTAACGACAAGGTCTATAGTAACTTATACATTACTATCTTATGAATTATCTTAATCTTACAACCTCGTTTTACAACTTTGATTGTTATAACTAAGTTTATTTTATCCGTGTCATTCTACTTTGATAACAATCCAACTCATTTAGATGGTATCATAATTTAATCATAATATTCATGATCGTTAAGTACCACTTAAGAAAGAGATATATTTTATTAAGTAATTAAACAAGGTTTAATATTAATGATAATCGGAAATGTATCATTCACATTTCATATTACTGACTTTTTATGGTATAGTAATTTTGTACTTCAACATCATTATGTCATTTGATGAGTTATTGTCATAAAGGAACAATTATCATCAATGTGCTTATTAGAATTGTAATACATAATGAATTAATTATTTAATTAATCACTTTATGATCAAGTTAAGGAAATATCATTATTTCATAACTTTGCATTGATGTCCATATAAACATTAATCGTTTAATTCATTTAATTAAACAATTAAATGATGATGTTTTTATATAATTGTAATAATTGTCATTTAATAAACTATAATAGTTATTGTCGTAAAGTATAATTATTTAATCAAATACAATTTTCATAATCATTATCAAAGTACATATTGTTAAAATGGCGTAAATCATCATTACAACTCATAAAAGGTATTCAAATAATTATTGTATTTATTGAAACTCATTAAGGATAAATCTTTATTTCATAAGGTATTACAACAATTTCATATCAACACAATTAGGCTAATGGCCTTTGAAACTCTGTGAATTCTCAATTCACTTTTCAATGATATAATAATCCATAAATTGGATAATCATCAAATCAATATCTCTAATCAAATAAACAAAATCATTGCATGATGAACATGAATGCATTCATATCTAATTAAGCCTCGTAATAAATAATCCAATATGTTATATGTAACATAAAAATAAATAATGTACATGGTCAGTTTATCAAACTATCATGAATTAACAACTCTTTACCTAGTTATTTCATTACGAAATAATTGGACATCTATTGTTTTGTTAATAAACAACTTAAATAAAATGAGCATCATATCAAGAAAGATATAATGAAGTGATCTAATAATGTAGGCCAGGTTTCTATTATTACCAACTTGCAAACATCCACCAATTCATCTCACATACTATATTTCTTTAAAACTCAAGTCACATCCCACTGAAACAATATTCTTTTCATCAAACAAATTAAGTAATGCACTTACATCTAGTATACATTTATTATATTTGAACATGCGTGGCATTTAAAGATTCATAAAATAGAAATCAAGTTATTGTTTTAAGACTATTGTTGTCGACAATCAACTTAAGCACAAGTAATGATAAAACACTATTCATCACCAATTAATTCACAAGATAAATAATTTCATAGTTAACTATAATAGCACATGTATCCTTTTTCTTCAAAATTTTCAGATTGCACAATAAAAATTTCAATTCACATAAGGTTAGTAATCAATATCCTTTGCATGCAGGCAATAAGCATTATATTGCACACGATAGCTTTATCTTGATAAACATAATAACAATGTTTTCAATTATTAATTTAAATGAGTAAGAAACATTCTATCATCTACACCGAACTTTATTCACAGTTATGTTTTTTAAAGTTATCATAGTGCATGCATTGGTTTTATCAAGATAATAATTAGCATACATTATAAGAGAGAGAGAGAGACCTCACACTTCATTTACAGGATACAACTTGGACAGAGTTCTAGTTAGGGGGAAAAGATCCCAAGACATTGAAAATGTAGCCATAACAAATAAAACGAACTATTCAGGACAAATATGCATATGTAGGACTGTAAAAATTTGACTTAAATAAACCTGAACTTATACTACAATGTAAGTCTAATTGTTATGGCTTAACAATAAATCTACAGACTTGAAATGAAAATGGTTGAGCCATACCTAGGTTTATTTCCTTCCACATTTTATATCAACAAAAGGAAAAGGAGAAACCTTACCATGCATGTTTGAGATGATCTTTCATAGTGAAACCCACAAACCTCAAGAAATACTACAATCCCATGAAGTATATTTGGTCAACACATGTTTAGAACAAATGATCATTTTTAAAAAATCATCGACTCCAATCCAGGCACAAATCAAACAAAATAATCAATACCCAAATCATATTTTGAAAGCGTGGGTTTAAAGACAATAATCACAGACCTCTATATAATCTTGAAGGCCCGTAATCCTTCATATTAACTTCAATAACAAATATATTTGAAACACCTAGATAGGAAAGTATATCTAGTTTATATATCCACTTATTTGTAATGCATGTCGTGATATAAAACCATTAAAAGAGTGAATATAAACAAACCCAGTAGGTGATCAAATACTTCAAAATAAATAAAAAGATAAAGATAAAAATCCATTCCTGAGAATTTGAAATTCCTACAAACCTTCTCACAAAATTTCCTTGAAAATTTCTGACCAATTGAGTTAAAATTTCTCCCAACATCTTTCTCTAACAAACAAACAAATATACGACCTGGATTTGTAAAATAACAACCCAATAAAGCATGAAAAATAGTATTTTAATAATGTGATATCCACCATTATTAACCTCCACAAAAATCTCAACCAAAATATCCCTAAACATGCATGCATAGTTTTGAAAATGGATGTTCTAACGGCCAAAGGAGGAAAGCCCAGAATAACCCAAACAAAACTAAATTTGAATTTCCTAATGCATGTAAGGTAGATTCCTCTAAAATCTTCACAAGTTTTTCAAGAATATTAATTTCCATTAAGTTTTTCAAGTGCCATGTTTTGGTCAGATCAATTCCTTTCAACCACCATCCAATTCCCTCCAAAATAGCTTAGTGGATTTTACGAATGGTCGAAGATAATTAAAAAAACAATAATTTAAAGCTTGTCCTTTTGTATAGGTCGGTTAATCAACAAACCAATTAAACAATAAATTACATTATGAGTTTGGTCTAATACAAAATCATTAACAATCAATCAAAAGCCAAATACTATGGTTGAGTACCATATCTCCCACTAAAAAAAAATAGAATTCAATGGTATATGGTCAAAGACCATAGTACAAACCATCAATAAAAAGCCAAACAATTTATCTTCCATCCCTTTAACTATCAAAGTTAGTGGAGTAAGACCATATTAACTTTAAACCATAAAATTTAAAATACCATGGTCTTTTAATTATCAACTATTTTAACTTGCCTGCAATCTTAGACCGACATAATAAAAAAATCAATAATCACTTAGCATGGAACCACGATCAGTCGAAGACAAAAGTCAATACAATGCATGGTGGTAAATCAAATCATCAATTAGATATTATTAGAACTACCATTTACAACAGTTTTAAAATAAGCCAAGTAAATAATCAAAGATCAAATAAACCAAAATAATCTTTTCTTACAACATAAGCATTATATTTGTATTACTAATAAAAAGATCGTTAATTCAACCTTAATCTTTTACCTTGGCAATTCCAAACTTTACCTATCCATTGTTGAAGATCGTCATGATGCTCTACAGTTTATGACCATCATAATGTCAAAAGAAATTTAGTATCTTTTAAACAATCATCATTATTTCCAATTACCAAAATAATATATTGCATCTATGTACATATTTGCCATTTTTTGCCAATAATTATTTCCAGCAAGCAAGATGAATGAAATTATCATTAATAGGTACATCAACTAAATAGTACACCAACACATCAAAATCATCACATACAGAAAGGTAAAGTAAACTTATACATCCTAGTAAAGCAATAATAATTTATAAATGTAAATTATCACATGAGTGCTTATTGCAAGAATTTTTACGTGGTTAGGTTTACAACCACGCTTAAATATGTATATCCTTTTCAGGGTATATGTACGTATGTTTATCTACAACACCAACCAAGTATAGCTTCCTATCCTCAAGCCCTCGTAACCCACTTCACATAATATAATTCAATCTTGAGAATAAAATGAAATGAAAATGTAGGATGTGACATAGAGGCCATGTAAATATTGTATGTATTTTACAGATGGCCAAATTCCTTATCTCTTTGCTTAGAGCCATAAAATATGAACTATTTCAATTTGAGATTGAATGTGAGACACAATTTACCATGGTCGATACCATTGGTCATTAAAAATATAAGACATATGAAATCAAACATGGCCATTTTCATATTCCAACTATTTTACCCTTTAATATTAGTCCCACATTCATTGAGAAGGAAAATAATAAGTGGATTATATCTAAAAGTTCTTTTAGTATTAAAATGGAGCAAGAAAGTATTTGTGAGTACTTATTCTATCTTTTAGAGAAACAGTGAAAAGAGATTAAGGAATGAAGGAAGATTAGAAAGTTTCTATATAGTAGCCACATGTCAATTATTTAGAGGAATTTGGATCTTGTCCCAAAAATATTAGAGAAAATTTAAAATCTTGAAAGTATAAGAATGTGCCACATGACATATATCCATTCATCCAGAGCCCATGGGAAAAAAGTGGAAAATTTTAAAATATGAGATACATTTAAGTTGCATAGAGAAAATCCATGAACCCATGCTCAAGGAAGGTAAAGACTAGGGGAAATAAAAGAGAGAAATGTCTACAATTTAATGGACTGGGATTGTGCATGTTTTCAAATCCATAGATTTGGAATCAGTGATATGTAAGAGGTAGTGAAGCTTGTAAAAATTCTAGAGATCCTTTATGGTTCCACATGGTGTAATATATGAAAACCAAAGACATAATAAGGTAAGAGGAAAGACATAAAATAGCCAACTAAAAGATTAACTAGATGTTGCCATGTGTCATGTTAAAGGATTAATAGCAGAGATCTAATTAAATGGAAAATGGTGTGAAATGTTTAAAAAAACTTGGGATGGACCAGAATTAAACTAAAACCATCCATGTAGTAGTATAAGTAATCAGCTAGGGGTTTCCACGTGACCTGATTAAAGAAAATGAGAAAATACTATAATTGTAAAAATATTTTACACAATTTTAATTACATGAATGGTGCACTAAGATTTATTTTTGTATTCATATATTTTGACTGAGAACTAATTTTTCTAAATGGTTGTTGGTGTTGGAAATTTATTTTAGAGAGATACACATTGATATCATTCTTGGGAGGAATTATTGAAAGGTATGTCAATAGTATCAAAATGAGTGAGTTTTTTTCATCCTCTACCACTTTTCATTTCCTCTTCTCCAAATTTATTTCTTTTTTACATGTTTTGGACCTCTCGTGTTCTCTTCAATTCTTTATGGATTTAGTTAATATTTTTGGTACCCTTTTCCCCCATCCCACATTTATTCTTACATTACCCCTTTGCAACATTCATATTTCCCTTCCTATTTAAATTCTTATTTCCCTTCCATATCGAACCTAGTTTCTCTAATTTCCCATTAACCTATTTGTTATCCATATTTCACCCCCATGCCAAATATTTGATCAACCATGATCCTGCATAAAAAGACACAGAGTCAAAAGGTGGAAAGAAAAGGGCTTCAAAATTCGCTAAGTATAAAGGTGTAAGTGGAGAATGCCAAGTGTCAGTATGGCGTCGATTCAAGGGGTGAATAGAGAAAAGATTTCTAAAAAAGCACCAAACTGCTGCGTGTCCTAGGGGAAAGTAGACCGTTGGGGAAAAATTTGCAAAATGGGCCGCAACTCCACCTAAGGAAAAAGTAAGCATTCGAGCCTGAGTCAAAGCCAAGCGGGGAATCGGAGGAAAGGGAAAAAGATAAATTGCGGACCCGTAGGCCTGATTTTTGTTCCAATCTAGCTTCCACGTGTCCCATATCAAAAGGGGACCCATTTTTCAAGTTGTTTTCCCACCTTCATGTACGGACCCAATACAAACTTTGAAGGGGCATATATTTCATTTCAAGGCTTGAAGTATTACAAATATGATGTTGTTGGAAAGATCTCGGCCTCACCCACGTCATGGAGGTCTGAAACTTTAATTTTGAGGAGGTTAGGTGAAGAAAAATAGAGGAAACGTCTACGGGATTTCAATGTAGGATCTTCTTGCCTCAACAACAAGATCATATTTGATTTGTTTCACCATTTCCTCTTCCTTCAAGGTGCCAAACCAAGGATTGATGTAGTAAAGATAGATTTGGGGAGAGATTTCATTAAAGGCATTAACAGTGGTGGTTAAAATTCAACCTAATTTTCCCTCTTCTCTCTCTCTTCTTCTTTCATGTTGAATCTATAAATACGGGGGTAGGATTCATTATAAAGGGTTGGATATTCTTTGTTTTGTAGGCTCCCTTCTCCTCCTAGCAAAGGGATTTGTGGGTTTCAGGCCTTCCATCAAAAATTGAATTACGTTTCTACCTCTTGGCTACTTTGTAATGGACTCTATCAATATACAGAGCAATAAAACATGTCTGTGATCGATTTTAGATCCTCTCTTGTCTCTTTTTCTTTCATTTGGTCTCCAATTATATATTTGGCTATCTGTTCTTGTTTATTGTATGCATTTTTTTGGTTTTTGTCTATTAGCAAAATAAGTGTTCATCATTCCTTTGGTGCATCACCTCATATTTTATCTTTGTTTTAATTTCTATATTCCTTCTATCCATGTCTCCTTGGTAAATTTTAGATTAGGATTAAGAACAAACCCTCTGAAAGTTTCTATGTATGCACCTAAATAAAGGAATAAGGAACCAACCTTCAATATGAAGATCTTTCCCATTTTGCAAGGTCCCACACCTTGGGGAAATTTCAATGTTATGCAATCACACCAAATGAGTCTACCTTATAAAATTATATCTTTTAGATCTCATTTGGGGGTGCTATGATTCTATACTAATATTTTTGGACGCCTAGTGGGACTAAGAAGTCTCCATCTTGTTACAGTAAGGATTGATGTACACTTGTTGTGATTCTGGATTTTAAGAAGCCCTAAAATTGTACATCTGGTGACTCTAAAAGAAACAAATATACTAGTTTCAGCAACCCAATCTTGGGAGATTCATGAGAAAAACCTGGTCTAGAGCAAGGAAAGAAGGTATATTTGAATACTTGCATCTATCCCTAGGTAGAGAAAGGAGAGGAAGAAGAGTTCAGATGTCTCCATCTCCACCAAGCAAAACCTTGTCAACACCTCCACATGCAAGGAATTTCTTTCAGTCTGTAAGGATTCTTAGGCCAATCAGAATGGCACAACCAAATCCATATGTCAACTTCATTGGTAGTAGTCCACTCACCGTGAATGCAAAAAACCCAGTTCTGATTGCAGCATTAAAGAGCATCCAATATTTCACTGGGGAAAATCAAACTTCTCCTAGTGACCATGTCCAATATATTGAAAATGTTTTTATAATCCATGAGATCCATGAAATGGACATTGTAGTCAAGCTGCTCACCTCTTCATTCAAAGGGAAAGCTTCACAATGGTTCAGGAGTCTTGAAGTAGGCCCCATCCAAAACTGGAACTAGCTATGCATGGCTCTTCACAATAAGTTTGGGGGAAAAGGTGATAACTTGTCTTTTTTGGAGCAACTAACAACAATCAAGAGAGCCCCAAATGAGTAGCTGACAGACTTCAACCTCATATTCTAGCAGACCTGGGATAGGATTCCAATAGTAGTAAAACCCACTAATGAAGGTTCCTTCTTATACTTTGTTAGGGCTTTAAATTCTAATATTTCTCTGATGATTCAGTCAATGGGGGGCACTACATTACCTACTTCCTTTAATCTCTCCATAGGGGCTTGGAACCATTTGATTCAAGCTATAAATATCACTCCTAGGGCATCCATGCCTCTATACCATGAGTTAGGAAGCCCATATACTAGCCAAGCACATATATTAGCTCCTATACCCACCCCCAGGAGTCAAAGCTCAGATGAAGCTTCCACTTCATCATCTAATACCTCTAAAGAGCTTCAGGAAGTGATGAAGCAACTTCAAAACTTTGGGAATGAGCTAGTGACCATCAAAAGACAACAAGCTCATAGTTCTAGGCCATACTAGCCCCAGGCTCAATATCAAGCTAGACCCCAATATCAACACAATAGGCCTCCACCTCAGACTGTGATTCAAAGCCAAAACCAAGGACAACCCCAAGTTGCTATACCTTTCAATCCGTATGATCCTAACATAGCTTCAACATCAAGAGCATTGGTCCTAGCACAGAACAATATGGCACAGGAATATGATTGGTGTTTTCCATTCGATTAGCCACAACCAATCAATGTGCTTTAATGGTGCTCTAAATTAGGCCTTGATGGTGTAAACTAGTACGATGCCACAAGAACCTATCCAAGAGGGATATTAGCAAAAAAGAGCTGAATAAGGTGAACCTTGAGGAGAAACTATGCTAGTAAATTAGCAGGGTGAAGACTTCTATGGGATGAATAAGTTCCCTTCTCAAAGTGTAACTGCCAATACACGGTCCAAAAAGAGAAGTATTAGAGAGGTCCAACCACTGAACTCAAGTGAAGCTCAACCTTCCATCTCTCCATAAGGTCCCAATGCTCCAAGTCCAACTCCCAACATGTTGAACAAATCCAGACAACCTTCCAAACCTAGTCAGGTACCGGTTGTAACAACCCATGTGTAAGAAAGAAATGTGTCTAGGAAGGGGTAGAAAAAATATAGCTCATTCAATATTATTGATCAGATGAAAATTACAAGTGTGAACTTTTCACTATGGGAGTTACAGGCCATTCTAGGGTAGAGGGATATATTGCAGACTGTCATGCAGAATTGGTCAAGTTCTAATCACCCCCCTAACCAGTAAGAGAGAGTTCTTGCTAATGCATTTCAACCAGGGAGAAACCATGGAGAAAAACAACGTAAGAACTTGAGACCTCCTCCCTTCTATGTCTCATTGATTATTAGAGACAAATTTGTGCATAATTATATGATTGATTTTGGGGCCAGTAGTTCTGTGATGCCCAAACAAGTAGCTGATTAGTTGGGTCTCCAATATGAGGTCATCTCTAGAGGTGTAGTCCAATTAGATGGGACAACAGTGACTACTCTGGGAATCATAAAGGATCTAATTCTCACTCTACACACTTTCCCTAATGTGACTATTTTGCAAAATGTGTCAATCATAGACTTGCCACGACATTTTGCTTTGTGTCTGTCTAAAGACTTCACTACAAAAATTAGAGGCTACATGTCTGTTGATTGGTCACATATGCCCTTCAGGAAAAAGTATGGGGAAAAGGCCACAATCATATTGAATCCTATGTGCCTAGCCTGATCAATGCCAATTGCTCATCTTTTGATCAAGAATACCTCCTAAGCACTTCTGAAGAAAATACCAAGGTGGGATGTATCCCAGACTTGAATCTCAATGATTGGGCCAACAAAAGTCATGCTTGTGACCCCTATAGGGAGATGGAATAATCTTATCTAGGTGTCTACTACCTACATGAAGATAACCACCCTTTTCCTGACCTGATTAAGCTAAAATGCAAGGATGACAATGTGGTATGGCAATTTTTGTTTGATGGCTCAAGGAGTAGACAAGGAGCTGGAGGAGGAGCCATGATTGTGTCCCCCAGAGGTATGAGATATTATTCAACCTTCATGTTCTAATTTTCTTGCTCAAATAACACTACTGAATATGAGGCTTTAGTGCAAGATCTTCATTGGGTAAGGAAGCTGGGAATCAAGAACTTGCAAGTATTTGATGACAGTGAACTGGTTGCCAATCAAGTCAGAGGACTAAATACTGTCAAAAATGACCTTCTCAAGAACTAAAAGAGTAGGGTATGGTATCTCATGGAGGATTTTGAAACCTTTAGTATTGTTTCCATACCTTGGAAGGAGAATGAATTTGTTGACAGAATTGTAGTAGTCGGGGAAACATTTGATGTGGTTTACAACATCAAAAGAGACAAAGAATAGCCACACATCCATGTGGTTATGAGGCCAGTAGTATCAGATAATAATACATGTTGGCAAGTGTTTGAGAATGATCAAAAGATCATTAAATTTATACAAGAAGATGTTGAGTTCTTGGCTATAAACCAGAGCAGACTAGAGTAGCAGTACGGGAATCAAATAATATAGCTGCATACAAACAAGCTTCCCAAAGGCTTAATGACATTGGAATTTATTTTCAATCCTGATGATTAATTCAGGAAGGAGAAGGCTAACATGTAGATCAAAGCAGAAGATCCAGAGTCAATCCCTGTTAGAGAAGACAAAATGATTCAAATTTGCAAGGTGGCCACTAAGCAAGAAAGGTATGAAGTCATACAACTTTGCCAATAATTTCTTGATGTTTTTTCTTGGAGTTATGAATACCTAAGAGGGTTCAATCCAAAGCTAGCACTACACACAATCAAACTAGATCTAGATGCTCAGCCCATTAGGTAGAAGTAGAGATCAGTCTACCCACATATAGAGCCTCTGATGAGTAAGGAGTTGAACAAGATGATAGAGGCAAGCATCATATTTCCAATTAAACACTCAAGTTGGGTTGTAAATCTGCTCCCAGTCAAGAAGAAAAATGGAGAAATCAAGTTGTGTGTTGACTTCATGGATTTGAATAGAGCCTCCCTCAAAGACCACTACCCACTCCCTTCAATGGAGTAGATCTTGCAAGTAGTTTCTAGGTCAGAAAGGTTCTCCCTCTTAGATGGCTACTCAGGGTATAACCAGATCATGGTGAAAGAAGATCATCAATTCAAAACTACTTTCACCACCAAATGGGGCACCTATGCATACAAAAAAATGCCATTTGGACTTTCTAATGTCAGGGCTACTTTCCAAAGAGCCATGGATATGGAGTTCAAAGGGCTAATCAAAAAAATAGTGCTGATCTAACTAGATGACATCATTGTGTTCTCTAAAAATGTAGCAGACCACCTTTTTCACCTAAGGCAAGTGTTTCAAAGATGCAAGAGATTTGGGGTATCTTTGAACCCTAAAAATGCATATTCTTGGCCCATGAGGGAAATATTTTAGGCCATATTGTGTCTAAGGAGGGTCTAAAAATTGACCCAAAGAGATTTTAAGCAATAAAAGCACTGTCATTGCCAAGTCACAAGAAGGTTCTTCAAATATTCTTAGGAAAAATCAATTTTGTCCGTAGGTTTGTTCCAAACTTTGTTGCCCTTGTTAAGCCAATAACGTTGATGCTGAAGAAGAGATTAACATTCAGGTGGACAGCTAAAGGAAAAGAAATTTTTAAGGCTACCAAAGAAGGCATATCACGAGCCCCAACTCTTGTGAACCCAGATTTTTCCAAAGATTTCATATTATATGCCTTTGGTGGCAGCGACACAATTTCTGCAATCTTGGTGCAACAGAAAAAAGAAAGTACAGAATAGCCAATTGCTTTCTTCAGCTAGAGTCTAGAAGATTATGATGTGAGTTACTCCTTCATTGAGAAGCAGGTCCTGGTGGTAATCAGATGATTGAAGAATTTTAAGCATTTGGTCTCCCATGCTAGAGTTAAAGAATTCCTTCTCACCAAGAACCTAAATGAAAAGTGCACAGGATAGATCACCTATGTCATGGAATATGACATTGAGATCAAGGTCACCAAGCTGGTCCATTGGAAGGGGTTGTGTGAACAACTAGCCTCAGGTCAGCAAGATGATATAGATAGTGAAAAGGAGGTTGTTCTTGTTCTACAAGATGATCAAAAAGAAGCGAGAGATGATGTACCTATTCTTTGTTGGACCCAAGACATGGTGCACTTCCTTCTAACATGCATGTGTCCTCATGGGATGGGTAAGGCCATCCCATATGTTCTTATCGATGGTGTCTTATTCAAAAGAGACATCAATGGCATTCTGCTAATATGCATTGAGACACATCAGGTGGAGAGAGTGCTACAAGAATTCCTTGTTGAAGAAGTTGGAGGCCATTTTTCTCCAAGAGTGATAGCACTCAAAATCATGAAAGTAGGATATTATTGGCCCAGAGTGTTTAGTGACTACTACACAAGGATCAAAAGGTGTAAGAATTGTGCATTCTTCAAAGGAAAGGAAAGGCTAGTAGCACTTCCATTGCACCCAATCTTAGTCGACCAACCTTTCATGAAATGGGGATTGGACTTTATTGGAGTCATCAATCCAAACTTAAGCCAAGGTCACAAATGGATCTTAACAGCGAAAAATTAGTTTACCAAATGGACTGAGGTAGTGGCACTTAAGGAAGCAAATGAGTCTAGTATCCTGGATTTCTATGAAGGGATAGTGACCAGATTTAGAGTGCCAACGACCATCATATCAGATAATGCATTAGCATTCATAGGTTCCAAGATCACAGGATAGGTTGTTAAGAATGGGACTTGTTTGAGTACTTCATCAAACTATTACCCTCAAGGTAATGGCTAGGCCGAGTCCACAAACAAAAACCAGTTAAAGATCATCAGAAGGAATCTTGATGAGAATCAAAGGACGTGGCACAAAAATCTCAAAATGGACTTATGGGTTGATAGAATACCACCCAAGAGATCTACAGTTAGCTCTCTATTCAATCTTGTCTATGGGAAAGAGGCAATGTTGCCTATATCATTTGAGTTGCCAGCATTAGAGCTTGTGAAGCAACTAGATATGTCTAAATTTGGACCAATAGAGGCTAGAATGTGGAGCCAATAGAATTAGAAGAAGCCAGAGAGCATGCTCTCTAAGTAATAGAGAAGAATTGGGATTTAGTCAAGAAATGATTTGACAAGAAGGAAAAATGAAGGACCTTCCAGGAAGGAGACCTAGTTTTGAAATGGGATGCAAATTGAGAAAAACCAGGAAGGCATTCCCAATTTGACACCATCTGGAATGGCCACTATATGATCACAAGATGCAAAAGTAGCAATGATTTCCAATTGTCTACATTGGGGGTGAAGAGTTACAGATTTCATTAAATGAGATCTATCTTAAACACTGATACTAAAAGGGGAGTTCTCACCCTGTACATATTAGTTTAGTTTTCTCTTTCCTCTAAGTGCTTATGCACATTGTCTTGTTTTAGTGTAGATTTATTTTCTCCTAAGTGCTTTGCATGCTCTACATGTTCCATTTGGAGCATGTATGATTTCAAATTTTGTATATAGTGTGGTGTTGTTTTGTGGCTCTTATGTAGTCCATTCAGAGAGACAGATGAAGCCCGGAGTTAAAACAATTTTCTACTCTCAGAAACCTTCATTTCAAGATTTCTTATGAAAATTGAGAGTGTAAGTAGTCGGACTCATGAATCAGAGATAGAATCAATATCAGGCCATCTTTCTCAACTCCATTCCCAATGGATATGACAAGGTAATTGGTATTTTCATCTAGCAGGAAGATATCCCTATGAGTCACCAAATTGTTATCCATACTTCACCCCCATGCTAAATATTGGATCGACCATGATCCCGCATAAAAGGAAATAGAGTAAAAATGTGTACAGAAAAGGGCTTCAAAATTGGCTAAGTATAAAGGTGTAAGTAGAGAATGCCAAGCGTCAGTATGGCATTGATTCAAGGGGTGAATAGAGAAAATACTTCTAAATGAGTGCCAAACTACCACATGTCCTAGGAGAAATCAGATCGTCGGGGAAAAAGTTGGTTCTTTGCCCTTTGTTATCAAAAGGAGTAAAAGTTGTAAAATGGCTCGGAACTCTACCCAAGGAAAAATTCAGCATTTGGGCTTGAGTCAAAGCCAAGCAGAGAATCAGAGGAAAGGGAAAAAGATAAATTGTGGACCCGTAGGCTCCATTTTTATTTCAATGTGGCTGCCACGTGTCCCATATCAAAATGGGGCCCATTTTTCAAGTTGTTTTCCCGCCCTCCTATATGAACCTGATACAAACTTTGAAGGGGCATATCTTTCGACTCAGAGCTCAAAATATTGCAAATATGATGTTGTTGGAAATATCTCAGCCTCACCCATGCCATGCAGGTGTGAAACTTTAATTTTGAGGAGGTTAGGTGAAGAAAAATAGAGGAAACATCTTCAGGATTTCAATGCGGGATCTTCTTGCCTCAACAACCAAATCATATTTGATTTGTTTTGTCATTTCCTCTTCCTTCAAGGCACCAAACCAAGGATTGATGCAGTAAAGACAAATTTGGGGAGATATTTCATTAGAGGCATTAACAGTGGTGGTTGAGCTTCAACCTACTTTTTCTGCTTCTCTCTCCCTCTTCTTCTTTCAGGTTGAATCTATAAATACGGGGGCAGGATTTATTGTAAAAGGTTGGACATTCTTTGTTTTACAGGCTCCCTTCTCCTCTTAGCAAAGGGATTTGTGGGGTTCAGTCCTTCCATCAAAAATTGCATTATGTTTCTGCCTCTTGGCTACTTTGTAATGGATTGTATCAATCTACAGAGCAATAAAACACATCTGTGATTGATTTTAGATACTCTCTTGTCTCTTTTGCTTTCATCTAGTCTCCCATTACATATCTGGCTATTTTTGCTTGTTTATTGTATGCATTTTGTTGGTTTGTGTCTATTAGAAAAATAAGTGTTCATCATTCCTTTGGTGTATCACCTCATAGTTTAGCTTTTTTTTAATTTCTATATTCCTTTTATCCCTATATCCTTGGTAAAGTTTAGATTAGGATTAAGAACAGACCCTTTGCAAGTTTCTACGTATGCACCTAAACAAAGGAATAAGGAACCAACCTTAAATCTGGAGAGCTTTCCCATTTTGTAAGTTCTTGCACCTTAGGGAAAGTTCAATGTTATGAAATCACAATAAATGAGTTTTCCGTAGAAAATCATATCTTTTAGAGCTCATTTGGGGGTGCTGTGATTCTCTACTAACACTATCTATTATCTAAATCACCCCATTATTTATCCATAATTCCCATCTTAATATTATTATTATTTACATATACCTAATTATATTTAATTAATGTATTAATCTATCCTATGATAATACCCATAAATTTCCCCCATTTATGACCCATATGATTCCACTTCTACCCATTTAATCCCCCCCCCCCACTTTATATCCCTAATATTCCCACTACCCTTATTCATTACCCTCTACTCCCCTATATTCTCCCCCATGCAACCATGCAGGTCTAAAATATCCCTTCACCTCTATTCTTATCCTTTTTACACCCTTTTTCCACAGTCAAACCTTACCTCTACCTTCCAAGTTGACAGTTTTCTTTAGTTGCCAGTGACCTATGCGTGTCACCGTCGACCCTATTGTACACCTCCACCCCTCCTCTCAAATGGCTAAAGAATTATTGGATTTAGAGTCATATTATGAACTTGTTTTTCTTTGTTGTTCTCATGAGCCACAATTTATAACTTAGTGTCCTCTAAAGATATTTTCATGCCCTCCATGTAAGCTTATAGACCTTTATTTTCTTGGAATCCTCCTTTTGGATTTTTCATTTTCTTCTTGTAGGTTTTTGTAGGTCAGCTTGGAGCTCATCCATCATGTCATCCTTCTTTAATCATTTTCAAATCCCCATTTTCCATCCTTTAAGCTCATCAAATTCCAAATCCTACTCTCATCATCGTCGACCTAGCCTATTCACCATTGACCCAACCTGTGTTAGCCATGTTTTCTATCTACATCATCATCTGTCTCTATTTCTCAACTCCCCCATCATTCAAAATGCTCTCCTTCAGCCACCCATCTTCCTGACAGCTTAGACCTCATCTTATTGGCACATTCATCATCAAACCAACCTAATTGCCATCATCCCTATGAGTGTCCTTACTTGAATTTCCTTCCATTGGATCATCTATGTTCATCATCATCCCTGCATCAGATCTGGCATCCCAAAGCAAATTTCATATTTTTTATGTTATCTTATGATTAGCTTTGTAGCAATTGTTTTTGACTCTACCAGTCAATCTCAGGTTGTTGTCGAGTAAGTTTGGTTTTATTTATCAACGTTTATCTTTATCATATATATATATATATATCTTAGCATTGTTAACATCTCTGATATTTGTCTTACTTTTTTATCTACATCCTTTATCGATTATAATTTATCTATCCTTGTTATCAAAGTGGATGGACATCCATCCTAGGAAGCTATCACTTTCTCTAGACTAGTATTTTCAGGAAACCCACCATCTTATCTACTAATTTTTTCATGGTCAGTTTCTCTTTGTTGTGTCAGTTATCGATCTCGTAGTGGAGAGGATCATTTACGCCCATACCTTCATCTCTTCCATAGTTATCCACATTATAATGTCACCTTAAACCCTCCCATATTTCTAATTTTCTTGATTTCATGTACCCTTTACATTAACTTGTAACAAGAGTGGGAAATATCATCAAACATTCTAGCACGCCCGGTGGAAACCACCATTTCTCCTTGGTGATTTTTTTTATTTTCTTCACTCCATTTCATGTTCCTTTTCTTCCTTCCCTATAGCTAAGATCTTCAATTTTTTGCGTGCATGGTGGTTTTCTCGCTTGAATCAACAACATTCTTGCTAAAATAAGGAAAAAAAATGTGTATTCAGGTATTCTTCATTTTGTCCTTATTTTCTCTTTTTCTCCATCTTCTCTCCCTTATTTTTCTACTTCCACTCATTGAATATAACATATTGATTTTGGTTACAAATGAACACCTTCACACTTGTTTTCTTATGTATCCTAAGTAGGAGGCAATATGTTGATCCACTTCTCTCACACACATCTAAACTCATGCATCAACTTACACATCCTAAACATCTTCTACTAGGTGGAACTATTGGGATTTCATCACCCATTAGGAAATTCATCACGGTGTTATGGCCGTGTTATAAATTTTTACTATCGATATATCATATAAGTGTTTGTTACCCTTATCGTTGTGGTACATGAAGTGCGGGGTAGGTGTGTGTCGTCTTCTTGGCCCGCTATATCAAGACGTTGGGATGCGGGGGAATGGCTCCTGGTAGTGTGTGCTTGTCTCTTATACTACAAGGATTCAGATTGACGGTGCTGCCGGCTTCATCGACTGTCCTCTGGTTAGTCGGTTTGGCGTGTCCACGCTTCTTTCTATAGGAGTGATGGGTTCTTATGGGTGCTAGTTGTGGGAGCTGTTGGGAGTGGTTCGTGCGCTCATTACGCGCCCGGTCTCGTGCCTTCCGTGCTCTAGTGATCAGAAAAAACAACCCCGTGTGGTTCGTGTCTCTCTTTGAGATCGGGATGGTTGGGAGATGTGGTAACATGTGTGCCAGCGGGCGGCCCGCTCAGTCTTTTCGTGTGAAAGAGCCTAACTACGCGCGCCCAGGGGGCGTTGCACCTTTAGATTTTGAGTGTTGGGCATGTAGTTTTTCACTATACACACAAAGCACGGGCACGGCACGCACGGGGGTAACAGGGCAAGGTCTAAGCAAAAGCCATATTGCATTTCGTATGATGCGAAGTGAGAAACTAGTTAATTAAAAACAATGGAAGTTTGGGGCTCTTTGATGGGGTATTGCGGTTGCTGCGTGGCGCGTTTACAAACACCCTACAATCCATTCTTTTTCACTTGCTTATCTTTTAGGACTGGACGACCAGGGTCCTATCTAGGATGTCAGTGCCCAGGTCAACCTCCTCCATCTAGGCACCCTTAACCCTCTTTAGACCTTACTCACTCCCCTTTGTTGGGCCCTCTTGATCTGTTACAATCATGGAGTTGTTTCGTTATGGTCGGCCTTATGGGCTCACGATGGTCAAGATACTAAATTCAGACCGAGGGGCCAATCATATAAATACTAGTTATTAGGACCAATCTCGAAGGCATCTATGATCATCACTTATGGGTGCGGTCCACAGGGGCGTGCATGGTCTCGAAACGCCATTTTAGAGCGTATGCCTGCCGGAGTCTCCGCATCCACGATTATAAGGGATCATTTTCTGCATACACTTCATAGGAAGGGGAAGTTCATGGTTGACGAGTTCACACTATATCTACATTGGTACAGGGTGCTATGTGATTGTGCTCACTATCAAGTGCACTTACTTGCACAAGGGCTTCTTAGGTCTGATTAATTTCACACAGGGTCACGCATAAGAAGTAAAGTTTGTTCTCCGCCTCCAGCCCGGTCCGATGGAGAGCAGATGTACAAAAAAGCTACCGAGACTACTTGGTGTAAAAACACGCTGACACTCTGTCAGGTGACCAACTATGAGAACACTGGAGGGTCAAATTCTACACAACCATAGGGACGCGGTCCAGGCAGTAGATTTGAGGCACCTCTGCTACAAGCCAGAATAATTTTGGGGTGAGTTTTATGCCACAAACACCACGGCATCTCAACCACGTGCTATCCAAGACACAGTCCAGTAGCCGTGGGGGGTCGGTGACAAAAATGATGACGAAATTTAGGGTAAAGCGGGACTCTCGAGTGACCAGACACGCAAGCCCCTTACTAAGTGAGCAAACAACACACTCACTCTTGGGCAAAGAACTTCATAGGTGAGGATTAGAAAAAGAAGAACAAAATGGGGGGAAAAGGGGGGAAGAGGAGAGAAATAAGTTTTGGGTGGGAACAGCAAGGGCCCAAAGAGGGGGCATACCCAATGACAAGACCCCTGTGGTTTTAACCTGTCTGGCCATATTCATAAATAAAGTGTCGTCTGAGAATTGATGACATAATCACTGCTGTTTAGTAAATTTTCCCAACTAAACTAGTCCAAACATTTGTGCGTACATCAACTAATCCATTCCTCCTCTCTCTTTCATTTAATGATGTGATATTATAGTTACTTATTTCGGGGTGTCCGTCGGTCTTATACTCTTGGTTGTGGAGTTGCTAGCCATTATTAATCACTACATAGGATGACTCTTGACAGTTGGAGGGGTTCGTAAATTGTGTATTTTGTTTTTGTTCGGGTTTTTGTTGATATATTAGGTCGTGTGGTAAATTAGTGTTGTTGGTGATGTTTTGGAAAAACTGGGGGCCTATGCCGCTTTGCTTGGATGTGAGTCACAAAAGTAGTGCCTATGGGAAAGGCCAAAATCTTGGGGTTGTTATTTTAGACAATGCATGGTCTTTTCTCTTCTCTATAAGGTCAATTCAAGGATCCATAAAAACATAGAAACGGCGTGACTAATAGGGATGATAGTTTGTAACACCTGAAGAGCAGTTACCCATGCAAATCTTCCCTCCTACTCCTCTCTAGCTTCTTCTCATTAGTCCTCTATCTTGTCCTGACACTGGGCCGAATAGCAGCCATGACGAATGAATTCAGAACAACCCTCTCAGATAGCAAAAAGGTTATGAAGGAGTTTTATGGATGGAGGAACATCCACAATGACGTCTGTTGCAGCTTTGTACAATTCGAGATTTGATTTGCTGCTAAGAGGTGACATGCCAAGGTGTGGTTGCATATTAGTAATATCAGTACATCTAGTTGTTCAATGGGAGTGGTTTGTTTGCTTCCTTTTCCGTGCCCCGAAGAGTGAGGGAAATTCCACTGAGATTAGAGACGCTCCGACATGTTGCTTAATAATTCTTCAATTGCACTAAAATAGCCTATTAATGGTCATGACGATTCCTGGCTTTCCCTAGATGGTTGTCCAGGATTCAATTTTATAGATGTCTTCACCGATTTTTTTTTTTGTGGATTATCAATATCAATCTCCTCTGCCTTCTCCGCGTTCTAACCGTTTTGCTTGTGCCATTTTTACCTTCTTCTTTCAACAACACATGCATGCTGGCTAAGCTTCTATCCTTTTGGTGGAGTTCTCATGTGGGCCTCTCGTGAGCAACTGTCGTGATGTTTTGTTTAGTGTGGGGTTGTCTAAGATGTAGCGGGATGAGGGTGCCAAGGCCTGAGGTGCAGGGGGTATCCGTGAATACTGGGGGGGAGCACAGTTAAACAGCTCATTGAGGAACTAAACAAGGATAATCAAAACATGTGTTACTTGCCTTGTGTTTAATAATAGTAACCAGCATCAATTCATTTGTGTTTCAGTTGCATGCAGGGGTTCTTACTAGAAGCGCAAGCAGAAAAAGGGAAAGCTACCTCATCCCATATCCCCACCACCAACATCTTTCTAAAAACTATGCTCTTTCTTGCCAGTATTATCCTCCACTCCTTGGATACGGCGGAGTGTTCCCCAACCTATCAGTCTAATGGATCCCTTCTAGTGAGCCCCGTATGCTCCAAACCCATTCTGCATGGTGTGAAACTCAATCCCTTGCATCTACCATCATTCTCTTCCTTCTAGACCAACCACCCCTTTGTCATTGTCTTGGAGACCTGTTGGGCCTCCCCCCGAGCCCTCATGGATGCTTAGAGGTCCAAAAAACCTCTTGGATACAACCAGGTTTCTCTTCAGGACTATTTTTTCTATAAATCCACACCAACTTCTTATCAATGGACCCCATCTTTAACAAAAAAAAAAATCTATCCTTATCACTCTCACCCTTGAATCCACCAGTCCTCACCTCACAACTCATTATGTTCTTCCCTAGAGCCATGAACAAGCTTTTCAGGGCGTAACGGTGACTTGGCTTCATCACCTTCTTTGACGATCAACAAGATAAGTAATGCCACTCAATTGTGGTTCCCATTCCACCCATCTCCCTCGCATCAACACCCCACCCCCCTTATTCCATTCCCATCATTCCTTTTCTATTGTCCTCATTAGCACCGGACCGCGGACCTAAATGGTTAGGATGGAGGAATCGGGCGCCTCGTTCTTCTTCTACCACCTGGAAAACATGATCAAATTTCAGTTCCTGTCCCTAACTCTCAAGTTCACATGAATGTCATCACCTTGTAACCTCACCCTTTAGAATCAACCTAGACCCATCGACCTCCTCTCTAGAGTGCCTTCCACCATATGTTCCCTAATCAATCCAATCAAGTATATCAACCACCTCATACCTACACCCCCACTTCTCAAAAAATACTATCATATCCATCTATTCAGTCCTCCATCTCCAAAAACATATTCTCTCTCATCCCTTTCATCATTACCAACTACAAACTATCTCCCCCTTCTAACCACCCGGTCCCCCAACACCTGGGTGGGGTACTTACCCGTGAAACTATCATCTTATTCTTAAACCCAATCCTTCCACTCTCATACACTCATCAATCTCACCATAAACCCTCTCATCCCTTGTTCGCCCGTACATGGTGCACTCGCGCGATGACCCTATGACCGGATTTGTTAAGTAGGTTTTGGAGTGAACCTAAAATCCACCCCTTAGTTCCTAAAGTATCATTCACTTTATTAAAAATGTGTAATGATCTTATCATCCATTTGTTCCCTATCAAACCTTAATCCTCCACACTGGGAACTCCCTAAATTTTCAAAATTCAACCTAAAAGGAAGACCCTCAAAAGACACTTTCATGTCTTTAGGCATGTATGTTACTCAACTGGACAGGACCTTATCTCCGTATCTTTCCCATGTCATTTTTTGGACCCACCTTGGATTGGTACAATTGAATTCCTCAACAACTCTCTCCTCTCCCTATTTTCATTTGCCAAAACTTGCGTAATTTTTTTTAGAAAACACTTCTCCATTAATATTATGCATAAATCACCATCAATCGACCTCTACAACAACACCATTAAAAATTGATGATGATCTATCCCAAATTTTTTCCCTATTAAATCGGATATCTTTATCCCTTCCTCAACAATGTATCAATAATCTTCTCCTGATCTGTCAGTAAGCTCGTGACTCTTCAATCCAATTTTCATATCTTGAGGAGGAGTTCATCTGGCTTGTAATTTAACTTTTGCAGCAACCCTAAACAAGGCCCATTCAACTCAATCCACAAACCAAAAGTAGAAATGCAACCAATCCATCCAATCACATGAAAAAGAAAATGTTTCCAATGTTGTCATTAATCTTCTTTTTTTCCACCTCTCATTCAACCCACCATAAAGGAACTCTTGAAACTACTCCCAACATACGCCCCCTCGAGATCATATAGTTTTGCTCTTGTAACTCAGGTTTCTCAGCTCCATCCAACTCCCCCTAAATTTACCATCATTATACACATCCTAAACCCACATAGTACTATGAAGATCACTATTGCAAGCACCATCAATTCCATGGTCAAAATATTGAAAAACTTCACTCCTTCAAAGACCTTGTCCAATGCCTTATCAATCATAGGTATATCCACTTTGATAATCTTGATGCTCCACCTGATTAAACTAAAATGGAAATATCCAAGCCTAATGTAAAGAAGCAGTAAATAAATGACAATAAAATGCAATAAATTTACCATAGAAATATAAGAAATGAAATGTAAATCCCTAATGTGTAAAGATGATTAATAAGGCCTTAGTTGTTTTGAAGATGTCTCAAGACTGTGACACAGTGGAGGCTAGCTAAATAGGAGGAGGAAACCGCCACACAGGAGCTCGAGAAAATGTAAATCTTAGCTGTCATACCTGACAGGGGCACAAAGAGAGGGATGGGGGCACCTGAGGAGCCCTGATCTAAGATATGGGTGCCCTGGTCTGTAGAAATAACTAAGATGCCTCCTATAAGGCATCTCTAAATGATTGCATGTGTTTTCTTCTTGTCACGTGAATGTCACTAAACTTCGTTGGATGACGTTGTAAACCTACAATGATGGAATTGCCTACAAAGCCTCAAACAAAGCATCAAAACCCTAAAAAATATGCATATGAAGTGGGTTGGAACTAGCCTCAGTGGGTTACTATGTGGACTTACTAACTAGCAATTGCACTACTCTCACACCAATGTACTTCTAAGGTGTTTGCACAAAATTTTGCCCTAGGTGCTCTTTGTTCCCTCAGGTCCCATTTTGGGAGAGGGAGCAATACTTATATTAAATGTAAATAGAAATAGATTGGTGGCATTAAATAGATAAACTTCCCTTTCTAATGAAGTTTATGTAGATTAACCAGAACCATCCTTTTTTCCCTTGTCTACAAGCTATATGAGATGTCAATGTAGGCTATAGATGCCTTGGATAGATGTCCTAGTGGTAATAGTAATTTTTCTTAGTGCGTTGGGGGTGGTCCCTACTATATGGTCTCATAACTTTATATTTATTGGTTCTCCTCATTCTAATTTTGTAATAACCTCAAATGCTTACCACCAAAAATAGAGACGCTCCAAACTACTATAAATTTCCTAAAAGTTATAGTAAAGGTAAAGAGGTCAGGCAACCCCGATAGAATCAGCGCCCTGGGGCCACCCCAATCCTCGGTGTGTTCCCCAATCAGATTAGGAATAACAAGTATGAAAATACAGACTATGAAATGTGCGATTGCACGATCAAAAGTAACGGCATATAGAAAGAAATGGCCAAAACATGTGGTTGATTAGTACTCTTTTTTTTACGCTGAAACCCATATCAATAGTAGTATAAGATCGAACAAATATTACCAAATTATTTGATTTAGCTTTCCTACAAAAGCCAACTAACCAAACGTTAGACTCTTCAAATAGCCCTTCCGCCCAATCAGCTTCGCCATTAAAAAACGAACCCTCCTCCCTCATACCCAATTCCTCACACTATCAATATTTAAATCAATCATCGACATCATCATCCCACCTCAACATATCTCCATCTACATACCTACCTACATTCCTTGGACATCTACAACTATAATCGTTGCCACCTATCAATGCTACACCAACCTATCCACATATAATACGCTCACATCTCTTGTATACATGCTTGTTACATATAAATCCACTACATCTACACCTTCTACACCCACATCTGTTATATCTATACCCATCCCCACATCAGTCTCAACATCCATTTCTATACCCATGTCTACAGATCCTTCTATATCCATACCTTTCATTGTATCCATGTCAACATTTCCATCTAAATATACTCCTATATCCATATCATTCTTCTCCTCTAAACATCTACTATTAAGGCATTCTCACTTGATATAATTGTACATGATGGTCTTTGATCCCACCTTCCCATCCTCACAACTACCAACCACCCCCCTCTATTCGTGCTTGACACGCACTAATATAACAACTCCTTCTGATAGTATTCAAGTGTATCATCTAAACTCCTTCAATCTTTGATTTCCCACACCTTCAATAAAACCTACATCTCTCATCACCTAGTTCCACCCTCAGGCTACCACTCGATCAAAATCGTCGTGATCCTGCCAGGGTAAAACTTTATACAACAAAAACCAAGATCCCTAGAATTCCTACTCACAAATTCCCTCACTCATCCAAATAAGCAGTTTGGATCTTATCCATTTAAACCTGTCAACCTAAACATATCCCAACAAACTCTCATTTTAGGACCATGCCCTTTAGCCAAAACATCCCCCACCACCCGCGATCTCAAATACAAGCATTTAATCCCTCCCTCCTCCCAAATCCTGTATCTAATGTCCGCTATTCCTTCTTTCAATTGAACCAAAAATGCATACACACCAAGCAACCTCCAAATTCACGTCCCCTTAAAACCTCACAAGAATTAAAAACCCCTTTCCTTCATCATCTTCCCTCAAACCAAATCCACATAGAGTCCATAAGACTTCATCTTCACAAACTCCAATCGGATCTTATATTGAGGTCCTTCAATGTCTCCTCCAATCATCTATAATCACCCTACCCCCTATTAATCCCTTTGACCCATGTGGTTTTATTCTAACACCATATGTTTTGACCATCACATCCCCAGACATGACAGCAAACACTATAGATCCCTTCACACTCTCATGGACAATATCATCAAATATGATGATCTTCTCATCGAAGAATACCACCTTATCCCATCTACCATCTAATCCACATCTAAGCCCCATCACCCAATAAAATTTGTGACCTCTAAAACCTCTAGATCTACTTCCTCATCAATAAATTTCATCATCAACCCTCCTCCAACTTTTACCCCTCCTTAGGATGCTCCTCCTCTTTACATAGATGTTGTCCTTATCACCACTCACCCTCACCCTTATGAGCCCCAACATCTACCCAATCCCAAACCAAAGGTTTTTCATCAATGCTCCTGCCAAAGAGCCCTCCATCCATTTATTCAATCCCAAGAGTAAGGTATCCATCCTTTCTGCACCACTTCCTCAAAGGCCTACCACCATTGAAAAAAGCATCAAAAACACCTACATCAGGCTCCCATTAATATTTCCCCCTATGATCTCATCTAGAGCTCGCCTAACCATCGATAGGCCCTTATTAAGGCCTTGCAACGTATCTTGGTTACTAAAAAATAAGCTCAACTCTTCACGGCCCTTGTAGGGGCCCCCACCTCTTCTGCCAACATTTATTTTTATGCGTCAAGATTCCAGACATCTTATTACCTGCATATCCTTATCTCCCTTTTTTTTCATCACTTTTACATCTCAATGAACAACATTTTCTATTTACTCTATGATCAATAATGGAAACTAAGCATCAATTAGCCATTTTTGTCTTTTTTTGGTGGGCGGCACCTTTGTCTGTGCAGCACAGAGTAGCTTTGCGCCCCCTTCATTTCATTTGGTGCACCCTTCAAAGTTTCGACACACATTTTGGTGTGCCTCCCCGATGCACCTTCCTTGCATGCACCAAGGTGCATGCGCCTTCGTGTCAGCAACGTTTTTGTTGTGCCACGTTTTGGTGAGACAAAGGCACACATATTTCCATGTTGACAGTGATTTTGCTGCACTAAAGGCACACATAATAATGTGTTAACATGCATTTTGGTGCACCAAAGGGCACAAATTTTGAAGTGTCGACAGGTGTTTGATGCAACCTCTTCAAAAAGGGGTGGGAACCATTTATGGCCAATTTTGCCATATATTAGGCGCATTGCCTGTCACTTTCTAATGAAAACACAAGTGATAAGATTTATTCCTCTACACTCTGTCAGCATGCCTGTCATCATCATAACAGGTTGCGTGGGGACCCCGCTTCGTTTTTCTCAGGATATTTAATCTAGGTAGGTGACCTTTTCAATCATTATGTTTTTTTTCTGTTGCGTTGTGTGTTGTGCAGTAGGAGGCATGATTCTGTAAAAACCCCTCTCCTGTTGTTCTTGTGACCCCTTCTCCCAGTTCCCCCCATCTTTCCAGGATTTGGGGGGTTCGGTAAGGCGGACTTCTACCTTAGAAAAATCACTTGGATCTCCTTAATCTTCCCTATTCACTTATCCAAGAACCCTGCAGAAGAGGCTTAAAAAACCCATGAAACCCCTCTAGAGAAGAAGAAACAAGACTTAAAAGTTGGTATAGACCTGGTTTTTCCTATTGGCACATCCGCCATATTTGCTGCAATATAAAAAATTAGTTGTGCCCTCAAAAGCAAACTTCCTTGCTTTGCCAAAATCCCAAACAGCCCTGCGCCCTCTTGGCGCAATGAACTCCTATGTAACAAAGAATAAACCATTATACCATTGGCCACACCCTGCACAAATGCCACACCCAACTTACTTGCGCCAAGAAATAAAACTACTTAAATGGGTGGTGCATCCTCTGTTACAGTAACACAAATGTCAGCAAAACCTCATGCGTCGCGCCAAGTTCCCATGTTGCCACACGCAAAGAACAAGTTTACACACACTAAAATTGTGCCCCTTTGGCGCATCCACCCTCAGGCAAACATGAAATTTATCTGCGCCGCCTGATATAAAACACATATAAATGGCAAAAGCGCACTTTCGCTGGACCAACAACCAAAAATGTCAGGTTAGTATCCATGCGCCTTGCACCCTTTGGCACTGATTTTTCCCTTGTAACACCTTTTTTTGGTTGTTTGTGCCCATACTATTTAACCCTACAGTCTATAGGTTCATGTGCCATGCCAACCCTGATGCTTTAAACTTTACTAACTCTTCCTTCTGCAAGCTTTAATGGGAGATCAAACAAACTAACATGACTCTTCTGCGTTGGTTTCACTTCTTCTTCTGCAGATCAGCAAATGAGTTCAGGAACTACATATGTCTACATCAAGAAAGATTACCAACCAAGTTCTAAGGCAAAGCCAAAAACCTTACCGAGGAAGAGATGAAACTATAAATATCAGAGGTGTAGGATGCCGAAAATCCCATGAAGGAATGTGACTGGATATAAGAGACTCTGACTTGGTCACATTTGATATGGAAGATTCTGGGCCAGAACTAGGAGGGGTCACAGGAAAGTACCCTGGTGGACAACTGGGTAGGCAGTGGCCCCTTCATTTTTGGTGGGGGGATCCAGTCAGAGCGGTAGATAAATAAATGATTCATGATGGTAGGGGACGCCTTGCTCAACAAAGACATGAGGTGTGTCCGAAATGAGAAGATGAGGTCCGTGATCAACCTCACTAACCCGGCACTTTGAAATTATGAGTGGCATTCCTAAAACAACTGGGCACTTTGTGGAGTAAGCCAGAAGACTGCACCAAGGCTTGGAGAGGAACAAAGACCAGTGTATGTAATTGATGAATGAGGTATACATGATTAAAAAACAAGAAGGTGGTAACCAAATGGCATTAGGTCATTTCTCACAGAGTGACTTATCCGACGAAACCTAACTGATACCTCACATTCCTAAGAAGCAGAGTATTTGGCTTTCTGACACCCGACTACTTTCATAAATGGAAATGTCAGGTACCTAGAGACAATGAACAAGACTGTGTCAGATCTTTAAATGCCTTCGAGTGGGTAGAGAAAGAAGTAGCACTATATCTGAGCAGCTCAACAAACTCACCACAAAATGGAGGGGTCTAATGAATCCTACGTAGTTTATGTGTAGCTTGGAGAGGGATTATCCACGCATGCTGAGATGTGGGGGTTGGCCCCACGTGGAAAATATAGAATACTACCCAGAGTAAAGCTATAGAAAACAATATTTCCGAGTTTTAGTAGAGTTTACAAATGATCAACGATGCTTTCTTCTACGACATCGTCTACCTTTTGAGCCCAAACATTGACCCTCACGAGCATAACGACCAAGAGCATTGTTGCAGCAAAGGAGAAGTGGGGGGCATTATTCACGTTTTAGTTCCCACCCTTTCCATATCTAATGCGCCAGCCAAACTTATTGGGGGAAACCCACAAATTGCCAAGATATGCGGCCACAAGCTGATCCTTCTGGAGCTATCCAGACAGCTCAGACCTACCAGGAAAAGTGGCTTGAGACGAAAAGAAGGGTGGGACTCCCTTTCCCCCTCACAGTGGGCAGATAACATTGTCTTTCCCACCACAAATCTAGGGATGGTTTGAAGAGCTGGAACTGCTCAATCTTTCTAAAGCACAATTCCCCGCTAGGCCCACTTTCGACCCAAGGAATTTCCTTCCCAGGGCCAAACTCGATCCAATCCACATTCCATAGATCAGGATATTTATAGCGACCTGTATGCATGGGTCGGAGCTCAGAAGGAAGCTCATCCCGCGCTTTGGCTGAATGAATCATGCAGTATGGATGGCCATTGTCCCAAAGGGTTATCAAACTACTTGATCAAGAAGAAGTTGACAAGGTATATCTTGACACAGATGGGACAACTGGCCGTTTGCCTTTAATTGACCAGAAACTAAAGGTGCCCCTCGCCCCAAACCATTGAATAAGGGGTTAACAGAAACTCTGGGAGACAGAAGCACTGCAGTTAGGAATAATGGCCTCATCTACTAGAGTTGATTCACACAATCTCTTACGGCCAACGCCATACCTTACCAGGCCAAAAACATCCACCAAAGGGGAGAGGATAAGAAAGACGAGCGAGTAAGATTTGCCCAAGAAGAGGCTCGAGAGTCCCCCTTCTGACCGCCGGAGAAACAAGTTGTAACTCTGGCTCTCTAGAGAAAAAGCGCGAAGATAAGATGTTTAGATGGGAAATCCACCAGATGTTTCACTTACTACAAATATTGAGTCCCTTCACCCTCTCCCTTCCTCCTTACCCTCCCGCATGACCCGAGTGGAAGTGACCATTCCTTTGGTCGTATCCTCTCCCCCATCTTCTACTGTTCCCCCTTCCTCGTCATCCATCTTCTCTTCTCTTGTGGAGTTATCCCCCATCATTTCTTCCCTCATCTCTCAAATCCCTTCCATTCCCATGTCTACATCCCCCTGTAGCTTCCTCCCATGAGCACTTTCTCGGCCTCCCTCTCAATGCCACCTCCAAGTGTCTCAACGCACTTTCCCTCTACTGTTGCAGCTGCTCCCTTTTCTACTTCCGGCCCCTCTCCCATAAGTCCAGCATGGATCTCTCAGCACCTGAGCCAACAAAAGAGGAAAGTTCCCTATCACATCGATAGACTTCTCCATCATCCCAGCAAAGGGGGCTAAGAAGCAAAAGCCTATAACCTGTTTCTCTCAGAGTGCATCAGGGAGAGACGAGTAATGGAGATAGCATATCCCGATCCTTCTAAAGGAGCAAAGAAGATCTGTCTCCTATAGATTATACAGTGACCCAAGTCACAATGGGGGAGATCTTCTGAGAGCCTTCAAGGAGAAGTCACTATCTGCAGTTGGCATGCCCTTTGCAAAAAGCTTCAAGAAGCAAAGGAAGAGAAAGAGGCTATTGAAGGAGAAAAATAAACATCTTCTCCATGCCTTGCAGAAAATGGGCCGTGCACCTCCCACAACTGCCACCAAAACTCCTGAGCCCCTGATGTCAGGATAAGATCAGTGAATATGCTAAAATCGACGAACAGGGTATGGCAGTTTCTGCCTGGAGAAGCCAAATCCTCAAAGAAAGTGAGGGAGTAATCACCAAGTTCACCAAATTGTATCAGAATATCAGTCGGGTGAACAAAGAGCTCCAGGTGATAGCAGGACCCATCTCCGAAGAGCTGGACCATGCTAGGGATGCAGCATGAGACCTTTCAGAAATTGCTTGACTGTTTAGTCGAAGATCTGGTCAAGTTCGGCGTCTTCGGTCACCCCAGAGCCCTCAACAAAATCCTTTCTACTCTGGATTACCGGGTCGATCAGTTGGAGTTTGTCCTAGAAAAGATTGACAAAATCAAGGAGGAAGCCCTGGATGCAATGCATCAAATGGAGCAAATTGTCCTGAGAATGTCTCCGGGCTTGCTCACTCCTTCTTTTGCCTTAAGAAAGGTTGATGAAACTATTCGGATCTTCAAGGAGATCATTTCGCAAGGGCTAGGACCAGAAGTCACTTTCGACGCTGAATCCATCAACAACCTTGCTGGCCTGTCGTGACTTCATAGGGTACCTGATAGAGGCAGAAAATGAATATTCCAAGCTCCCAGAAAAGCTCACAGATGAGCGAGAGACTTGCGAGGCTATCAGTGATCGTCACAAGGATCCTTCCCAGGATCAACTTCAGCCCATGATCAGCAAGTTCATGGAATACCGTGCCCAGTTCCACATCACGTCTCCTAAGTAGCAGCAAAAGCAAGATACCCCCTTTCAGCCGCGGGACAAAGATGAATAGTTTCCTTTTTCTCAACCTTCTATTTGTAAACATCTAAAGTATGTTGACACAAATGATGACATCATCCATGTTGCACCATGGGATGATGTCATCCACAAAGTTGTCAAAAGTCAACAAATGACTTTAGGATATTTTGTAAGATATTTTTGTAATTAAGTGGTTGGTTTGTTTTTGTCTTCTTTTCTTCTCTTCTTTTATAAATACTTGAATACTTGTTGTATTTGGGGTGTGGATACTTTTCAGATGAGAAATAGAAGTAAGAAGAAAAGACTTTGAACTTTTTGTAACAGAAACAAATATTAATACAATATTTAGACTTTGTGCTGAATACATGTGTTTTACATCAGACCTTTCTTATGTTAGATCTGTATGATTGTTCTGTTGAATCTACTTCTACTTTGTTGTCATTTATTCATCAGTATTGCTTTATTCGTCTATGCAAGTAGGTTCGGCTCTGTTTACTACCAACCCAAATCATAGACCTTCTGACCTTTCTGCTTTGGAATTCATTTCTTTTCTCCCTTCAGATTTTTCCTATCTCCCCACCTCATTTCTTTCCCTCCTTTTACAGTTGGAAATACCTCTACTGGGATGAGATCCCAACCCCTGAAGGTAAAATATTGTGAGACTTGCACAAGATTCCTGCTGGTAGAATAGCAATAAACCAGTTTCGCTTTGCTGACTCAAAGAGGGGCTATGCCCTGCACACTGTTGGCTCGTCTGTCCATAGATCTGTCCACTCGACAGATTTTCAAACCAACAGTTTTTTGGCGACTCCGCTGGGGATCGAACAGACCTAACAGATCTATGGTAGTGGTGTCTTTGAAAATCAAGAAAAAAGTCAAAAATCACTACCTGTTTGCAAATTTTAACTTTTTGTCTGAAATCCAAATTTTTTGCAAAAAATGCTCCAAACTGAAAATTTTCTTCAGAGGTCCATAGATCTGGGCTAGATAGAGATCTTTAGTTCGCTGAGTTTTTACAAAAGTCTGTATTTTTCCGTAGATCTGAGTTTCTGACAGTTTACCAAAATTTTCAAACTCTTTGAAAAGTCAACTCTAGATCTGAAAATCAGCTTACTAAGTTTTACCATCATTTTATCCTTGTTAATTTGTCAATAAACCGCAATCAGTTTTCAAGAAAAGGATAAAATTTAAATATTTAGAAAAGTACATGCTGCTGGTTTTTGTCAGAAAAATCAGAAAATCAGCAAGTACAATCAAAAAGAGTTCTTAAATCTGCTCCAAAAATTGTAGATCTGGAAGGTTCACTGGCAGGTGAACCATTTACTCGTAGCAGAAGAGCTCGTGGAGAAGTTGATCTTACCTTCGATCTGCTTCAAAGGCACAACTTCAGTGTAACACCGACATGCTTCTCATCATTAAGCTCAGCCGACCGGTCATCCAGGAGTGTCTCACCTCCACGAAGGAAGCATCTCTCACCAGGAGCATCTACATCACTTTGTAGTGCCTTGCTGCTCAGTGGAACTGTGCTTCCAGCCCACATTATTTTTCCGGCCGTCCAAATGGCAGTACCATGGGGAAATGCTATGGGCCCCCTGGCTTTGCCACATCCTGTTCACGTGCTCCCACATGGAAACCGAAAGAATTTTCCCAAATTTGATGGGAGCAGAAACCAAAGCACCGATTCACATATATCTGCATTCATCATGTCATGTAGTATCCTCGATGTGACCCATGAAGATGTGTCAGTTCGCCTTTTTCTGGAAACCTTGCAAGGACCCGCCGCAGAATGGTTTCAGCATTTGCCGGCTGGATCTATTACTAGTTGGGCCACCTTACGGGCTGCATTTGAAGACAGGTATAAACCTTCCGAAGACGTGTTCGCGTTGCTGTCAAAGATCACTCACCTAAAGAAGGAGGTCAATGAAACTATGCGTGACTTCATCACCCGTTTCAATTCACTGATCAACCGTGTTCCGCCTACCATGCTTCCAACACCGGAAAATCAGAAGTGTTTCTTCGTAAACGCCATGAGCTCAAAAGTAAGTTTCTTACTCCTACAAGAACAAGTAGCTACTTTGATTCTCGCCCAGGCTGCTGCCATCCGGATCGAAGATAACTTGCTAATATCTGGTGAATTAAAAAGAGAATCGTCCAAGCTTAAAGCTTCGAGCCCTTCTCCCACCACTTCATCTGATCTGGCATTTCAAAAGTTGGTGAATGACTTGCTCACATTAAAGAAGCAGTTATCTCAAGCTTCCCCCAGTTCCCCATACCGGGATATTCCGCGAAGAACTTTCACTTCCAACAGTGTCCCGCATAGGCCGCGTTTGCCTGCAACTACTCCACGGTTGGCACTTGAGGCTCCTCCGGTCAACGCTTTAGCCGAAATCGAAGAAGAAGAGAAAAATTATGAAGAACCTTCATCTCAAGGTGAAGATGATCAAGATGTCGGTGAACCGACTGGCGACTCTACTATCGGGTATATGGAATTTGACGAGGGGGAATCTGATGAAGAAGAGGGTACCCAAGGGTATGCAAGTGGACAGTCATATGTTGTTTTCACCCGCTCGCAAGGAAAGGAAGTAGAGGTTGCTACCAAGATACAGAAAGAAAAGGCCGTGTCAAGCACGCCTCCAACCATCGCTAAACGAGGTAGTCCCCTTCCAGCTCAACCTGTTATTAAATATTTTTCAAAAAAATATTTTCAAATCAGCCTCTCATGTTCCTATCAAGGCCAGTGATCCTACCCTACCATCGCGAAATGAGGGACTCATTCCTTCATCAATGCAACCCTTGGCTGCGTTTGACATAATTGACCACGCTAAAAAGACCAAGATTCAAATGTCTGAAGCCGAGTATCTTCAGTCAAACCCCAAACAGCTTGTAAGGTTGACCGAATACATCCAAAGTCAGGCTGTCATAACTAATCAGGTTTCCCCAAAAGGAATCCTTTCCACCCCTCCTTCATCCCGCATAAACGTTGCCTCGACTTCCGCATCAGGCAAGATAGAACCTTTCTACCTCTCCCTCCTAATCAATGGCCACAAACTAAGCAACTGCATAATTGATTCTGGAGCTTCTGATAATGTCATGCCGGCAAAAGTTGCCCATGCTCTGGGCCTCACCCTTACCAAGCCTTTTGGCCGATGTTATTCCTTGGAAACCAAGCAAGTTCCGTTGATCGGTCAAATCAAAGATGCACAATTTGCATTTGCAGCGTTCCCAGAAAAAATGGTAAAAATGACCGTCCTTATTGCCTATATTCCAGCAGCCTATGGAATTCTACTAGGAAGGAGTTTTTGCAGTGAAGTTGGTGGGGAGATTCATATGGACTGGTCTAAGGCTAGAATCCCCGTCAAAGGTGTAATGCAAACATTGGAGCCTGAACCGCAAAAGAAGTACCTGGTTACTAACTCCGATGACCCCAAAGCCCAAATTCTCTTCGAATCATCAGGGATGGGAAACTATTTCTTGTCTACCGAGTCTGACAAAATGGATGTCCTCATCCAAGTAGAGGATCTTAACAAGATTTGGACTTTGCAGTTTGATGGCAGTTGCACGACTAGTGGGTGCGGCGCTGGCACCGTACTAATATCTCCCGAAGAGGAGATTATTCCTCTCTCTTTCAAGTTACAATTTTTCAACACAAATAATACTGCTGAGTATGAATCTTTGCTACTTGGCATGCAAGCCACAAAGGAAAGAGGAATAAAGAATCTGAAAGTACAAGGTGATGCAGAGCTGGTCGTAAATCAAGTTAAAAGGATATACCAAGTGAAGAATGAAAGGCTCAGACATTACCGCAACGTGGTGTGGGACAGCATCGAGGAGTTTGACGCTTTTTCAATAAAAGCCATCCCAAGAGCTCAGAATGACATGGCCGATTCATTGGCCATTTCAGCATCCCTCATGCTCCCTCACCCAGGTTTGAAAACAGACAAATATACCATTGAGGTGGTTTTCCGCCCAAGTGTGCCGGACAATTCTCAGCACTGGCAAGTATTCAATGATGACAATCAACTCATTGCCTTTCTCGAAAAGGTGGAAAATTTTAGTGAACTTCATTTTGAAGGATCCACTTCTACATGCCGTGAATCAGTTACCGATCAAAACGAAGAATCAAAAGGAAGCGATGGCATATGTCAGCTCAAAGGAAATAAAATTTCAAAAGGCCTAGTTTCCCTAGAGTGTTTGTTCGACAGGCATGATCATTTTGTAAAAAACAAAAGGTGAGATGATCCTAGCTCCTCCCCAGAAACTGAACCGGTCAATTTAGGTTCGGTTGAACATCCGCAGTTTGTAAACATCAGAAAGTGTTGCACACCCGAGGAAAAGCGAAAGTTTGTCAAATTGCTGAAGAAATACATGGATGTATTGGCATGGTCCTATGCCGATCTAAAGTCTTTTAAGCCAAAGGACGTCCAGCATGACATCCCGTTGAAAGAGGAGGTCAAACCCTTTCGCCAAAAGCATAGACACTATAATCCTAAGATCTCAGGTACTATCTAGGCTGAAATTCAGAAGATGCTGGATGCAAGGATCATTTTTCCTATCCATCACAGTACCTGGGTCACAAACATCATGCCAGTAAGAAAGAAGAATGGCGAAATACACATCTGCGTAGATTTTCGCAACCTGAATCAAGCGTCCTTGAAGGACAACTACCCACTTCCCATAATGGATCAGGTTCTGCAAGCAGTAACTGGATCAGAAATGTTGTCCATGCTTGATGGTTTTTTGGGCTACAATCAGATTTAAGTCTCACCTGAAGACCAATTTAAAACAGCATTCACTACCCCCTGGGGCACATTTTCCTATAGCAGAATGCCTTTTGGTTTGACCAACGCTGGTGCCACCTTTCAGCGAGCAATGGACTTTGCGTTCAAAGGTATGATGGGGAAGGTCATCGTAGTCTACTTGGATGACTTAACTGTGTTCTCCAAACAACGAAATGATCATTGTGATCATTTGGAGCAAGTATTGATTAGATGCCGAGAGCACGGGATCTCCCTGAATCTGAAAAAGTCTGTTTTTGGAGTCACAGAGGGAAAATTGCTGGGACATGTTGTTAGCAAAGAAGGGACGAAGATAGATACCGAAAGAGTTAAGGCTATTCAGAGCCTTACTTTACCTACAAGCAAGACCGGCGTTCACTCCTTCGGAAAAGTGAATTTTCTCAGGCACTTTGTTCCCGACTTTTCTGAAAAGACTCATCACATAATAGACATGATGAAAGGGTCACCAACTTTCCAATGGAGCGAAGAAGGGAAGAAGTCATTCGAGGAGATAAAAGCCTCCGTCGCTCACGTGCCAGTCCTGGTATGTCCCGATTTCTCCAAGGATTTTATTATGTATAGCTATGCATCTGAGCACACTGTGTCGGCCATCCTAATGCAAAGGAATTCTGAAGATGTTGAATCCCCGATTGCATTTATGAGCTCTCCTCTCAAGCCTCACTAATTAAAAATGACCCAGTTGGAAAAACATGCCTTCGCCGTTGTCAAAGCAGTTAAGAACTTCAGGTATTACATTCTAAACTCTCATACGGTGGTTCTAGTTCCTGACACGGCAGTAAAGTCCATCTTAACTCAACAGGAGTTAGGGAGTTTGCGAGGAAATTGGATTGCAAAATTCCAAGGAGTATGATCTGGATATACAACCAAGTTAGTAAGAGGCAAGGGCCTATGTCAACTTATGGCTGAAAACCAAGATTCATAAGTTTCCGGGGGAAAAGATGATTGCGCCAGTGGAGCACAAAGCCAGCTGGAGAAAGCTGATTCACTTCCTATGGTCCTATTTGTCGCAACCAGTGACGAGTGGTATTCTGATATTGCTTTCTTTCTCACCTATGGTGAATGCCCAGCTCATCTAACTATAAAGGAGAAGCGCGCTATAAAGCTCAGAGCAGCCAGATATATCATCTGGGATGACGGTCTATACAAACGTGGAATAGATGGCATCTTCTTGTGATGTGTTGACAAGCCACAGTAGGTGAAGTTACTTGAGAGTTTTCATGATTCAGCCTGTGGTGGCCATTTCTCCTCTTCCGTGATGGCACACAAGATCATCCGGGCCAGGTACTATTGGCCAACGCTTTTCCAAGATACAACCACCTGGGTAGCAAAGTGTGAGCCTTGCCAGCAATTTGTCGGCAAGCCCAAAATGGCTACTTTTCCCCTCAGGCCGGTCATCATTGATGAACCATTCAGACAGTGGGGAATTGATTTTATCGGTGCACTCAATCCCCAATCGAGTGCCAGACATAGTTATGTCCTGACAGCAACAGATTACTTCATGAAATGGGTGGAAGCCATACCTGTCAAACATGCCACTTCCGAGGTTGTTTGTAGTTTCATCAAAGAAAATATCATTGTCAGGTTTGGCGTTCCAAACAAGATTGTTGCTGATAACGCTTCCAACTTCTCCTCACGAGAAGTTGTTGGTTTTTGCTATGAATACGGAATAACTTTGGCTCACGCCTTAGATTATTACCCTCAGGGAAATGGTCAGGCAGAATCCAGTAATAAAAACTTGGTAACCATCATACGAAAGCTAGTGGATGAGAATCAACGAATGTGGCACAAGTCATTATACGACGCTTTGTGGGCGGACCGCATTACTCCCAAGAGGTCTCTCGACATGTCACCTTTTCAAGTGTTATATGGCACCGACACCAAGCTTCCCATTTCTGCAGAACTTCCTACCCTGTGCTTGGCACGAGCAATCGAAGATGAGACTTTCCAAAATTCCCTTGAAAAGAGGATCATGTATCTAGCAGAGCTCGAAGAAAAGAGAGTAAGAGTGGTCGAAAGGATCACCGAACATCAGAATCAGGTCAAGAGATTGTTCGATAAAAAAGCTAAGAAAAGAGAGTACCAGGTGGGAGACCTCATCCTTTTGTGGGACAAACGAAGAGAGCCAAAGGGCATGCACGAAAAATTTGATTCCCTATGGAGAGGACCTTTCAAGATCAAGCAACTCAATGGAGGGAATAGCTTCTATCTCTCTTATCTGGATGGAACTGAGCTCCCGCTTCCCTATAGTGGGCAGCATCTGAAAATCTTCAAGAAGTAGAGCTTGCTCTCTTCTTTGTACAGTTTGCTTCAGTTGTGTGTTTGCTTTTGTTGTGTGTTTGCTTTTGTTGGTTGTCCCCTTTTTTCGGTCGCCCTTGTTTTTGACTCTGTAGCCCAATGGATAGGCACATGTAGATCTGGGATTCTCTACCCCTGAGTTCCACTCAGAGATAGTCCCCAGAAAGAGCCAGCTGTTATCTCGTAAAATTGACAAGGGAAATTTTGTGGGTAACCCAATGGAAATTTTGTTCTGGTCCCTCGTCAGGGACCCCTTGCATTCGGAATGTTGCAAAGTCCTTTCCCAGGAAATCTAGTTTTCCAAACTTAGCCATTTTTGGTCTTTTTTGGTTGGGCGCACCTTTTGTCTGTGCAGCACAGAGTAGCTTTGCACCCCCTTCATTTCCTTTGGCTCACCCTTCGAAGTGTCGACACACATTTTGGTGCACCTTTCTTGCATGCGCCAAGGCGCATGTACATTCGTGTCAGCAACATTTTTGTTGCGCCACGTTTTGATGCAACAAAGGTGCACATATTTCTATGTTGACAGTGATTTTGTTGCACCAAAGGTGCACATAATAACGTGTTAACATGAATTTTGGTGTGCCAAAGGGAGAAAGGTTTGAAGTGTCGACAGGTGTTTTGATGCGCCTCTTCAAAAAGTGGTTGGCACATTTATTGCACCTTTGCCTATATATAGGCGCATCCGCCCTGTCACTTTCACAATTAAAAACACACGTGATAGATTTTATTCCTCTGCACCTGTCAGCATGCCTGTCGTCCTCGTATCACATTCGTGGACCCCGCTTCGTTTCTCATGTTATATTTAATCCGGGTAGGTGGTCCTTTTCCTCTTATGTTTTTTGTTGTTGGTTGTTTGTTTGTGCAGTAGGAGGCATATTTCTATAAAAACCCCTCTCCTGTTGTTCTTGTTGAACTTCTCCCATGCTCTCCCCCCCCCTCTTTCTAGATCTACTAGTAAGGATGACTCTACCTCAGAAAAATCACTTGGATCTCCTTAATATGACCTCTTCACTATCCAAGAAACCCTGCAGAAGAGGCTTAAAACCCATGCAAACCCCTCCAGAGAAAGAAACAAGACTTAAAAGTTGGCAGACTGCACTTTTTCCTCTTGGCGCATCCACCATGCTTGCTGCATAAAAAATAGTTGCACCCTTAAAAGTGCACTTTCCTTGCTTGCAACACCCGAAATCCCTGTGCCATCTTTGTGCACCGAACTCCTATGTAACAAAGAATAAACCTGCGCCATTGGCGCACCCTGCACCCATGCAACACCAACTTTACTTGCGCCAAGTATAAAACTGCTTTAAACGGCACAGGTGCATCTCCTGTTACAGTAACACAATGTCATGCAAACCTTTCATGTGCCACGCCAAGCTCCACTATTGTGCATGTAAAGATGATGTTACACACACTAAATATGTGCCCTTTGGCGCATCCTACCCTTGTGCAACATGAAAATTATCTGCGCCCGGTATAAAATGCATATAAATGGCACAGGTGCACTTCTGCTTGCAACAACAAAAATGTCATGTGCAGTATCCATGTGCCTTGTGCCCTTTGGTGCTAATTTTTCCCTTGTAACACCCTTTTTTTGTGTGCCATACTATTTAACCCTACAGTCTACAGTGTTCATGTGCCATGCGCCCTGATGCTTTAAAATTACTAACTCTTCCTTCTGTCAATGCTTTAATGGGAGATCAAACAACTAACATGACTCTTCTGCGTTGGGTTTCACTTCTTCTTCTTGCAGATCAGCAACTGAGTTCAGAACTACATATGTCTACATCAAGCAAGAGACCAACCAAGTCTAAGGGCAAAGCCAAACTTACAGAGGAAGAGATGAACTATAAATATCAGAGGGTCACGATGCCTGAATCCCATGAAGAATGTGACCTGGATATAAGAGACTTTGAGCTCAGTCACATTTATATGGAAGATTTCTGGGCCAGAACCAGGAGGGTCACAGGAAGTCCCTGGATGGACAAACTGGTAGGCAGTGGCCTGCATTTTGGTCGGGGGATCCCAGTCAGAGTAGTAAATAACGAATTCATTATGGTAGTGGCCCACTACTACAACAAAGACATGAGGTGTGTCCAAAATGAGAAGGGCGAGGTCATGATCAACCTCACTTCTCCATAACTAAAGTGCCCCAAACCATTGAAGAAAGGGTTAAAGAAACTCTGCAGAGAACAGAGCACTGGTGCAGGATGAATGGCCTCATCTACCTAGGAGTTGATTTCACCACATCTCCATTGGGTAATGCACCTTCCAGGCCAAAACATCCACCAAAGGGGAGAGGTAAACATAATGAGGGCGAGTCAAGCTCTACCCAAGAAGAGGCTCCTGAGAGTCCCCCTTCCGCCGCACGAGAACAAGTTGTAATTCTAGCTTCTCCAGAGAAAGAAGCAGCCGAAGATGTTCCGATTGGCACATCCACTCAGGATGTTGCCACTACTACAACTGTTGAGGTCCCTTCTATCCCTTCTCCCTCTCCTCCTTCCCCTCCTCGTGTGACCCAAGTGACCATTCCTTTGGTCGTATCCTCTCCCCCATCTTCTACTGTTCCCCCTTCCTCATCATCCATCTTCTCTTCTCTCACGGAGCTTTCCCCCACCATTTCTTCCCTCATCTCTCAGCTCCCTTCCATTCCCATGTCTACCTCCCCTGTAGTATCTCTTCCTCCCGTGAGCACTTTCTCGGCCTCCCTCTCAATGCCGCCTCCAAGTGTCTCAACACACTTTCCCTCTACTGCTGCAGCTGCTCCCTTTTCTACTTCCGGCCCCTCTCCCATAAGTCCAGCATGGATCTCTCAGCACCTGAGCCAAAAAAAGAGGAAAGTTCCCATCACACCGATGGACTTCTCCGTCATCCCATCAAAGGGGGCCAAGAAGCAAAATCCTATAACCCGCTTCTCTCAGAGTGCGTCAGGAGAGAGAGTAATGGAGATAGCGTATCCCAATCCTTTAAAGGATAAAAAAGATCTATCTTCGACAGATTATACAGTGACCCAAGTCACAATGGGGACATCTTCAGAAAGCCTTCAGGGAGAGGCCCTATCTGTAGTTGACGCCCTTTGCAAGAAGCTCCAGGAAGCAAAGGAAGAAAAGAGGCTGTTAAAGGAGAAAAATAAACATCTTCTCCACGCCTTGCAGAAAATGGGCAGTGCACCTCCTACAACTGCCGCCAAAACTCCTGAGCCTCTGAGCCAGGATAAGATTAATGAATACACCAAAATCGGTGAGCAGGGTATGGCAGTTTCTACCTGGAGAAGCCAAATCCTCAAGGAAAGTGAGGGAGTAATTGCCAAGTTCACCAGATTGTATCAGAATATCAGTCGGGCGAACAAAGAGCTCCAGGCGATAGTAGGACCCATCTCCGAAGAGCTGGACCATGCCAGGATGCAGCATGAGACCTTTCAGAAAATGCTCGACTATTCAGTCGAAGATCTGGTCAAGTTCATCGTCTTCAGTCACCCCAGAGCCCTCAACAAAATCCTTTCTACTCTGGATTACCAGGTCGATCAGTTGGAGTTTGTCCTAGAAAAGATCGATGAAATCAAGGAAGAAGCCCTGGATGCAATGCATCAAATGGAGAAAATTATCCTGAGAATTTCTCCAGGCTTGCTCACTCCTTCTTTCACCTTAAGAAAGGTTGATGAAACTATTCGGATCTTCAAGGAGATCGTTTCGCAAGGGTTAGGACCAGAAGTCACTTTCGACGCCGAATCCATCAACAACATGTTGGCCTATCGTGACTTCATAGGCTACCTGATAGTGGCAGAAAATGAATATTCCAAGCTCCCAGAAAAGCTCACAGATGAGCGGGAGACTTGCGAGGCTATCAGTGATCGTCACAAGGATCCTTCCCAGGATCAACTTCAGCCCATGATCAGCAAGTTCATAGAATACCGTGCCTAGTTCCACATCTCGTCTCCTGAGTAACAGCAAAAGCAGGATACCCCCTTTCAGCCACAGGACGACGATGAATAGTTTCATTCTTCTCGACCTTCTCTTTGTAAACATCTAAAGTATGTTGACATAAATGATGACATCATCCATGTTACACCATGGGATGATGTCATCCACAAAGTTGTCAAAAGTCAACAAATGACTTTAGGATATTTTGTAAGATATTTTTGTAATTAAGTGTGGTTGGTTTGTTTTTTTGCCTTCTTTTCTTCTCTTATTCTATAAATACTGGAATACTTGTTGTATTCAAGTGTGGATACTTTTCAGATGAGAAATAGAAGTAAGAAGAAAAGACTTTGAACTTTTTGTAACAGAAACAAATATTAATACAATATTTAGACGTTGTGCTGAATACATGTGTTTTACATCAAACCTTTCTTATGTTAGATTTGTATGATTGTTGTATTGAATCTACTTCTACTTTGTTGTCATTTATTCATCAGTATTGCTTTATTCGTCTATGCAAGTAGGTTCAGCTTTGTTTACTACCAACCCAAATCATAGACCTTCTGACCCTTCTGCTTTGGAATTCATTTCTTTTCTCCCTTCAGATCTTTCCTGTCTCCCCACCTCATTTTTTCCCCTTCCTTTACAATTGGAAATACCTCTACTGGGATGAGATCCCAACCCCTGAAGGCAGAATATTGTGAGACTTGCACAAGATTCCTACTGGTAGAATAGTAATAAGCCAGTTTCGCTTTGCTGACTCAAAGAGGGGCTATGCCCTGCACACTGTTGGCTCGTCTATCCATAGATCTGTCCACTCGACAGATTTTCGAACCAATAAATATGAAGTCATTAAAGCCTTAAGGGGTTCAATTAAAAACTAGTTGAAGGAACTATACCCACAGATTACACGAAGAATGGATGCGCTAGATGATGTAGGCAAAAAATTAGAGAAAATTGCTAACACCATAAACACATAAGGAAACGGGCTAAGATTTGTGGAGGTGAGCACCCCGGTTGGCAACCTCTGTCAGAGATCATGGAATGAAGTCAATGCCTGGAACAAGTTGGAGGATGAGTTGTAAAAGGATTTTTCTAGCCTACTGTAGTGATTCCATCACTTCCTTTTCTTTCTTCTTTTTATATTCTTTCATCCCCTTATTCTTTTCCCATGATGTAAGTCTATTGTATTCTTTCTTTTCACTTGAGAGGTGTTCCCGTAGACTGAGAATAGGTGTAGTATGGCGTAATGTTGGGCCCCTTAAATATTTGCTAAGTACAAAAGGGCACATAGGCATGCAAGGCCTAGTTGAAGAAAAGTGCGCAAGAGTAAGGCACACAGGGAAAGGCTTTAAGGAAACCTGTGGTGCGCGCGCGGACATAACCAAGGGTTTGGGACTTAGCCATATTGGGAATTTTGGCATAACACATGAAAAGTATGACCCGACTACACATGTGAAGTGGATAAGGTGCCATCCTAGTGATAGGGTAACCGAGGAAGGAGCATGCCCTCTGTAGAAGCTTCCAGAAGCTTATCATGGTAAAAAATGCAAAGCCTAGGCTTAGAGGAGCATGCTCGCATGGAGGACCACATTCAGACACTTGGCATCAGATCTGAGGCTGCTGGAGGATGAGTTAGTAGTCCATAAATCCTATATATACAAGCACTTGCAAAAGGAAGTAGATAGATAGAGAGAGGGCGGAGATCTTTAGAAATACTGCAAGAACTCTATTAGTTTGGGTAAATTTTTTTAGGGAAGGATGTATCAAGGGTATGGGTTATAAATTTCTTTTGAGAGCCTAGTCATGTGAGTCCGGATATAATGCATGATTGTGGTCTACTTCTTTGTTACATTTAGTAATGGCTCCATGAATGTAATAAGGTTACCACCTTACAGTGAATCTGAACATTGATGATTCTAATGCATACATTTTTCTCATAGTTCTTTCTCATTTATGTTTATGATTAAGTATGGATGCTTGTGCAACTTCTTTCTATTTTGGTATAAGTTATTCAATATGTTAAGCATTTTTTTTGGAATGACTACAAGGACCTAGCAGCCATCTTGAACTCTATGGTGCTTGTATGTTTTATTTCCTTCCAATTCTTTTAAACCTAGATCATAGATGATGTTTCCCACTAAAATCACATAAAAGAGAGACTCGGCACCCGTGCATGCCTCGCACGTGCCTCGGGTGAGCACCTAGTGCCTGTTGGGTGATAGGCTGGTGCACATGGGGTTCCTTTATTTTTTGATATGGGTAAAAATGACTACATCTTGGTTCCCTTACTAGGATCTCTTTTTGAATTTGTAGTGGGAAATGGCATACATCATGATCTGGGTACTGAGTAATGACAGAACATTTAACTTTGGAAAGTGTTGAAACATGGTTCAAGAGCACGGAGGATGAATTTACTCAGAGATTCAACACTGGACCTGAGTTTGATGCACGTAGATGGGTAGAAGAGAACCTCTACCATGATTTATATGAAACATTTTTTGATGTTTCCAACTAAACTCACATAAAAGAGAGACTCATCACCTATGTGTGCCTTGGGTGAGCTCCCAGTGCCCATTGGGTGATAAGCCGATGTGCATGGGGTTCCTTTCTTTTGTGGTAAGGGTAAAAATGACTACATCTTAGAAACACAAGTAATATGCTCCCATGGGAAAAGTGCCAGGACAAGCATGTATTCACACAAGAAGAGGCCCTTACTCAAGGAAAAGACTCTAGATCTAGATAATCCATTAGACAAGGAGTCCTTGGGAGAAGAAGAAACAGAGTCCCCTACACTGGAATTCCCATATAGGAAGAAGCAGAGGTTAGAGGAGGAGACCACCTCGAAAGAAACTGGAAGTTTGGATAAGCACATTGGTGAAGAAGAAGATAGCGAAGAAGATGTTAGTGGGGAAGAAAAGCTTGGAAAAGAACAAGGGCCACCTATTTTCAACGTGCATGATTTAGATGAAGAAGGTGAAGAAGAGGAGCAGGGGTTACTCTTCTTGTGGCACAAGGATAACTAGGAAGGGAGAGGCACCCAGGATATGAGAAGTGAGGAGGATGGTGTGTAGACGTAGAAGGCTATAAGCCTTACGATGGAACATGTAACCAAGGTGCTAAGGAGAGAAGAAAAAAAGGCCATCGAGACCTTGGAGGAGGAGAAGTTGGAATGTTGCACTGAGCTGGTGTTGGATGAAGAGAAGGAGGAGAGCATGGAAAAGGACCACGACAACACTGGAGGCTCCATTTTAACTGTAAGTATTCCTAAGGGCACGCACATGGGAGGAAGGCACGCAGAGGAGAGGCTAGGAATGGGTTATATTGATGACCCCAACAAAGTGTTTCGAGCATGGTTCCAAATCACAATTCTGGCAGAAGAGCTCATAGCCATGTCATATTTTTATAAGGAGGTTACATACCCAAAAATGAGGAAGATGCTCTCATGGGAAATTGAATCCCATCTTGATGAGTTGGAATTTGAGGTAAGCCATGGGGCAATAATAAAATTTCCAGGACCAAAAGAATACAACCTCATGGTGAAAACTCAACAACTCTTGGATGAACATTTATACAATGCACTGAACAAGGTCTCTATTGAAATCAAGGCTAGACTCTTCGGGTGGAATGATAGAATCAAAGATATTGAGGAGGACCTGAAGAAGAAAGATGAAGAACGAGCTGCAAGGGCCAAGGAGCTTAGTCAAGAGAAAATAATCAACACCTAGTTGTAGCGTGAGCTAAAATATGAGAAGGACAAGGTGTGTACAGTGTACAAGAAGGTGGAGGCTATTAATAATGATATAGTATTGAAGCATATGGACCTAACACCTCTCACGCAGAAGTATGGATCTACCTTGGGATACCTTGAGGATTTAACAAGGGTCCTCACCATGGAGAGGAAACCGCTAGCCTTGGAATCCAAAGAAGAAGTGACCATGTGCTTGGAGAAGGAAGATAAATTGAAGGTCATAGCATTCATAGTAGAGTACAACAAGGTTCTTGCTGATATAAAATTCACTTCCGAAACTGCTGAGGCCGCATATGACAATTGCATGGACAGAGACAAAGTGGCAGGAATCTTGGTCACCACTCATGAAATAAAAATCAAGGATATCTAGGAGAAGAATACAGGGAATAGGGCAGAAAGGGACATAATCCTTTCCGAGGTCGAAAGAAAAAATGAATCCATTAAACCCTTAAGGGGTTCAATTAAAAACCGGTTGAAGGAACTGCTCCTGCAGATTACACGAAGAATGTATGCGTTGGATGATGTAGGAAATGAATTAGAGAAAATGGTTAACACCATAAGCACACAAGGAAATGGGCTACATTCTGATGAGGTGAGCACCCTGGTTGGTGACCTCTGTCATAAAGTGTGGAATGAAGTCGATGCTTGGAACAAGCTAGAGGCCAACTTGCAAAAGGATTTTCTTAGCCTATTGCAATGATTCCATTACTTCCGCATTCTTTCTTCTTTCCATATTCTTTCATCCCCTTATTCTTTTCCCACGGTGTAAATCTATTGTATTCTTTCTTTTCACTAGAGAAGTGTTCATGCAGACAGAGAACATGCACAGTGTGGGGTAATGTTGGGCCCCTTAAATATTGGCTAAGTACAAGAAGGTGCATAGGCGCGCAAGGCCTAGTTGAAGAAAAGTGTGCAAGGATTTGGCACGTAGGGAATGGTTTAAGGAAGACCTAAAGGAAACTCGTGCCGCGTGCGGGGACAAAACCAAGCGTTCAAGACTTATCCATTTTGGGAATTTTGGTAGAACACATGAAAAACATGACCCGAATGTGCATGCAGAGTGGATAAGGTGCCAGCCTGGTGACAGGGTGGCCCAGAAAGGAGCATGCCTTCGGTAGAAGCTTATCATGGTAAAAAGTGGGAAGCTCGGGCTTGGAGGAGGATGGTTGCATGGAGGACCACATTCAGACACTTGGCATCATATCTGAGGCCGCTGGAGGATGAGTTAGTAGTCCATAAATCCTATATATACAAGCACCTGCAAAAGGAAGTAGATAGATAGAGAGAGGGCAGAGATCTTTAGAAATACTGCAAGAACTCTATTAGTTTGGGTAATTTTTTTTAGGGAAGGATGTATCAAGGGTATGGGTTATAAATTTCTTTTGAGAGCCTAGTCATGTGAGTCCAGATATAATGCATGATTGTGGTCTACTTCTTTGTTACATTTAGTAATGGCTCCATGAATGTAATAAGGTTACCACCTTACAGTGAGTCTGAACATTGATGATTCTAATGCATACATAATAAGGTTACCACCTTACAGTGAATCTAAACATTGATGATTCTAATGCATACATTTTTCTCATAGTTCTTTCTCATTTATGTTTATGATTAAGTATGGATGCTTGTGCAACTTCTTTCTATTTTGGTATAAGTTATTCAATATGTTAAGAATTTTCTGTCTAGAATGATTGCAAGGACCTAGAAGCCTTCCTGAGCTCTATGGTGCTTGTATGTTTTACTTCCTTACAATTCTCTTAAACATGGATCGTAGATGATATTTCCTACTAAACTCACATAAAATAGAGAATCAGTACCTGTGCATGCCTCGGGTGAGTGCCTAGCGCCCGTTGGGTGATAGGTCAGCACGCATGGGGTTCCTTTCTTTTATTATAAGGGTAAAATGACTACACATTACTCGATATCTCATGCTCATGAATGATTTAAACCTAGATTTAATTTCTTATAAATCAATCAAGTTCCAAGCCATCATTAATCAACTTGTTGAAATGCCTATCCCTAACAATCATCTTTCTCCAGAACAATTTCCAGAAGAATCCATCCATACCATCGATCATGAATTTTCTCCCCTCAGAATGACAATTTTATTTGATGGATTGAAGTGTCAAAAAGGGGGAGGTGTTTTTTTTATCATCATTCCTCCTTGGGATACTCCTATCCCCATCACTTATAAGATTAAATTCAAACGTACTAATAACATGGATAAGTATGAAGCCCTTATCCTAGGTCTAGAAATTGTTTTCATGCTCAACATCAAAATCCTTGACATCTAAAGTGATTCTCATCTTATCATTAATCAAGTCAAGTGAACCTATCAATGGAAAAAAAAATTCCTTCAAAAGTATAAGAACATCATCAAATTTCTCCTTGACGCCTTAGATCAGTACACCATTCAATATGTCCCTCATTAATCCAATCATTTTATAGACACAATGGCATCCCTCACATCTCTCATCACATGGGAAACTAAATAATCCAAACTCGTCATTGGTGTTCATTTCCTTCATCATTTATCTCATGTGCATGAGCTTCCCCATGTCAATAACCAATTTGATATCTGGTATTCTCATATATTTGACTGCTTATCTATATCCAAAAATCCCTCTAACCTATACAAAAATGGTAAGAGGTCATTTTTGTAATGTGCTAACCATTATGTTATCCTTGGTGGCATCCTCTACAAATGTGGATTTGACAGTATTTTGTTATATTATCTTAAATCACATGAATCCACCTACACCATCCAATAATTCCATGATGATGTCTTTGGTGGACACATTAATGGCTTGGTTGTCTCCAAATGTGTTCTTCACCTAGGCTATTTCTATCCCACTCTCAATCAATACTATTTTGAATATGTCAAAAAGAGCGTTAAATACTAGCAGTATTCTAGTCTCAAATGTATCCCTAGCTAGGCCTTACGGTCGACTCAATACCTTTGTCTTTTCTCACAATGGGTCCTCAACCTCATTAGTCTCATTAATATTCACTCTTCTCAGAGTCACCATTCCATCATCACTATGACTAAGTACTTACCAGATGGGTGGAAGAAATTCCACTTGCATATCCTAAAGCTAATAAAATCATCGACTTCTTCTATCAGCATAGCATTTTTCGCTTCAGCATCTCTCATAAAATCATCATGGACAACGGAAATTCCTTAAAAAATAAATATCTTAAAAATCTTTTTGACTCCTTCAACATTAAGCTTAGATTCTCATCTCTTTAATATTCTTAATTTGATGGCCAAGTTGAATCCACTAAAAATACTCTTCATAATATTCTCACTAAAACCATTAATAAGTCATAATGTAATTTTCATCTTCATATCCCATTTTCCCTTTGGTCCTATTAGACTAGCGTCTACACCTCTACATGTGCTACTCCTTTCTCTCTCATCTACAGATCTGAATTTTTTCTTCATCTTGAAGTTCAAATCTTATCCTTGTGTGTTTCTCTTCACAAATTCATCTCTGACGAGGAAAATTTTCCAGAATAACTAGCCCAACTCGCACTACTAGACAAACATCACTTAATCTCTCTTCAATATCATCATGTTTATCAAGAGTGTTTCAAATGTTCCTATAAAAAACATCCTCATGAACATGAATTCAACATTGGTGTCCTTATCTTGAAAGAGAATCATAATGCCACTACTCTGGAAAGGAGCCAACATGGAAAGTTTTCTCCTAAGTGGATTGGAGCATATATTATCATACATAAATATGGGTCTAAATCCTACCACTTTGCCTCCCTTAATGTTAAACTCGAAACGGAACCTCTTAATGCCCTACAATTGAGGCCTTTCTATTGTTAACATACCTACCAACACAACCCTAGTCACAATTAATGATATTTCATCCATCATTCACATTTTCTATATCTCATTGGGGTGATTTGGAATCATGTGGTCTTACCATCACTATCCTATCTATGACCTTAAATATGGGCACCACAACTCTGCTCACAACATATTCCTCATGGATAAGTTATCCCATTCGGTGGGAACCCCGCAATCATTACATCCATCACCTTCTTATCTACGTACTTGAACCATGTTAAGGGTCACAGGTGTCACTTGTACGTCTTATTTCCCATCCCCAAGATGTCTACTTAGATATCCTCAACTCTATCACAAACAGTCAAAAATTCAGGTTTCTCATATCAAAAGCTATCTTATAAAAAAATAGACTACTCCCTCGAATGACAGTTATTTATATAAAGAAAAATAATGTCAAAAACAATAGATTGATACCTCAAAGGAAAAATATCATGCATTACATTCTACCATTCAAAATCAAAAGAAAATTAAAAATCCTAATCATAGACCACTCCTTTGAAGGATGGCTACTTTCTTATATCATGGAAGTGAAGAATTCCCATATTTTCTAAAAATATCAAAATCATGCATCCCAAGACATCTTCCCACATTGATCAGCTTTCCCATCCTCCACAAACTTCCTATATTGATTAGTTTGTGTTATATTTCTTGGAGTTGGGGAATAGACCTAAGACTACCACAAAAGGAGAACTTATTCTCCCCATACAAGCTCCCTATTAACCCCCTTATCATGTCTACAGTGGGTCTATAAGCACACCATCCATAATTCCCTCATGATCTTAAATGTGACTAACTACTATTGGTTATCTATTAACACTTGTCAAGGGTCACAAGTGCATTTCTATGCATTTTTCCCTCTCAAACTTTACCTCTAATTTAGTTCAAGAACATCTTTTCCATGTACACTCCTCTCCATGATGTATTGTACCTTTTCATGGTTGCATCATCCTATCAAGGTCGTGCCATTTGTTATGACACTATCTTAACTTTTACATCTATATCCAATCCATCATATCACATATAATCTAATTCTAATCGTATTCATCCTCTAATCTAAATCCATCCTTTATTCCTAGCTATCTAAATTCATAAACCACTATCATGCCTAATATCTTAGAACATCATATCAATATCTATCAAGCTGATATCAACATCATCAGCATCTACATCATCCCCTATATCTAATCATATATTAACTCATCACAAAATTCATTCACATATAATCTAAAATATACATTTCCCATCTAAACCCATCACATCTATTCTAATACAAGTCATCTCATATCTATCATCTATCACATCACATTTATCACATCATCTAACATATATCATATAATATCATCTAAATACATGCATTACATCTCATATCTAATCATTATACATCTGAGATCTAACATAACATCATCATATAAATCATCACATGTACCTAATATACTCAAAAACAACAATATAAATCAAATTAAAACAAGATATAGATATCATCAAAGTGTTGTATACATTCGTGATAGGCCTCTACTAGGCTCTATCTCAAAAATCTATAACTCAAAATTAAATTTTATGTACAATGTTCACCCACGAAGTGTTTAATTGCATATCAGATGCTCTAAGAATTGAATCTTGACCTCCTAGAGTAGGTACCTATCCTCTTAGCTACCCCCCATCTTCCCTATCATCTGGATCATGCTCTTGTCTCAACTGCACTACACTATCCATGCTCCCAAATGTTGATGGTCACGTTGATCACTCTAGTGTCCTCTCCCCCACTAAGTATGTGATATAACATGACACCTCATGTATTATCACTATCGCAATGCACTCGTAGTAGCATGCCTTCTCAACTAGTTCCTTGTACTACTTCAACTATATATTGCTAGGAAAATCCATCTGGCCAACTCCTTGTGAAACCTTTTGTGACTCACTCCTTGTCGCCTTAACTATAGATCCAAGATCTCCATACTTGGTTGTGTATGTCTCTCTTCATGCAGTACCAATATCACTATTGTATGGCTAGGTCCATCTCCTGGTGCATCCCCACTTCCACTTGGCATACTATGTCCCTCTCCTGGTTGGTAGCATCTAACTCTTCCTATAAGTGGGCTATCTCGATTGTCACCCCTCCATCTCCACCCTCCTCTCCTTTAGGTTCTTCCTCCTCTCTTTCTAGCACTACCTCCTCCCCTCCTACCTATTCCCTCTCCTTAGCCGCTTCAGTCACCCACACCTCTACCATCTACTCTACAAAGCTAGCTCCAACTCCCACATCATCATCACTATCCCATGGCTCCCCTACCTCCTCTAATGGGTATGTCATCACTAGAGCAGGTAGATCCCTCTTTGTATCCTCTCATCTATATATAATTTTTTCCCCTACAACCATTTGTACCAACCCAAACATGGAAACTAAGTTACCTCCACCATCTTTGGCCTTTTCCCTTGTACCCTTTGGACCCTCCTCATACCAAATAGTTGAATTTCTATCCCATGTCATGATGGAAACCCTCGGTATGACCGCCATCTCACCTCCTCCACATCTACTCCCTCCAACTTCTCTCTATACAATTCCTCCCCTACTAGCTTCCATATCACTCAAATAGCTTACTTCTCTTTTTCTCAGATCTCTCAATTAATAAAATTTCACTGTTCAAATAAGCCCTATCAGCCTCCCTAGTCATTTATATAGGCACGTTAACCCTTGTCATCGGTAACTTGCCCTATTCACCGTCGACCCAAGCCAAGTTGCCACGGACTCACCTAGTTGTTGTATACCTAAACCCTATTTTTTTTAATTTTCCCTTGTCTTGACTAATCTCCTCATTGAATTATCTTTTCCTCCATCTTAGACTTTTGTGTCACCCATAACACACTTTGGCTTATCCTGTATACCTCCTCTTACCTTTCGGCCTATCTATCTTGAATTTTATAGCCCACTTCCTGGCCATTGTTGTTCCCTTCTTGAGGACCACTACTCATATTAAAACCCACCCTCATGGCCATTTTTATCTACATCCCACCCATGACACATATTTTCAATTCCTCATGTTTGCAAGATAGTGCATGCTCCCTTTTCCCCGCATTATTTCTCAGTTATTTTTCAAACCATTATCTTGACCATCCTCATATTTATTTTCACATATTTTTGATGTTTTCCTTTAACCCCTGAGGTTCAATGACTTTCACATCCATCCAAGTGGATTCCCATTAGATTCCCTCCATCTCACAGTGACTTTTTCTGACTCACAGGGTCCATAGGCCTTCAGCGTTGCCTCCATAACAGGTCGACCCATGTCCCTACTAATGTCTTTTCAAGGTCACCACCATATTTTTATTTTATTTTTGTCCTATCAATGGTTATATCTCTTCACTTGGGGAATTTTTCTATCTCTTTTCCCATTCTCTCCATCCTCCTTCTTTCTCAATCTATCTATTTTAAACTCGTAATCAAATCCCCTTCATGTCATTGATCCCTAGTTTGAGGAGGAACACCTCAACCATCATCTTTCATCACTTCTCATTTTTATCTCATGGCTTTATTAAAACAAACCTCTTGAAAAAAGGGACAAATTTAGATACCTTTTTCTGGAACCCTTGTTCCCTATCCTAAATTCACTCTCCCATTATTCCTTTGCAACATTCATACATCCCTTCCTATTTAAATTCATAATTCCATCCCATATCCCACCTATTTTCTTATAATCCCATAACATATCCATTAACAAATCACCCCATGATTTATATCCTAATTCTCATATTAATATTATTGTGTTACACATCCCTATTATCTTTGATTAATTCATTAATCTATCCTAAGATACTATACATAAATGTCCCCCATTTATGACCCCGAGGATTCCACCTCTACCCACTCAATCCCCCCACTTAATATCCCTAAGATTCCCATTACCCTTATTCATTATCCTCTCCTCTACCTTCCTCTTACGCCCCTTTATTCTTACTCATAGTCAACCATAACATACAGGCCTAAAAGAGCTACCAGCCACCACCTCTATTCTCTATCCCATTTTACACCCTTTTTTTTTCCTAGTCCTAACTCACCTTCACCTTCCAAGTTGACAGTCCACTCTAGTCTTTGGCAAACCTATTGTTGTCCAAATTTCCTCGTTCAAACTCAAATTAATAAGCTAGTTAGTAAAAGAAACTAGTAACTCATAATATGGGTGGTTTATAGTACCTCAAAAACATGATAGATGCGGATGAATGGGGTGCCAATCACTTAATCTCTCTTCAATATCATCATGTTATCAAGAGGTGTCAAAGTTCCTAGAAAAAACATCCTCAGAACCATTAATTCACATTGGTGTCCTTATCTTGCAAGAGAATCATAATGCCACTACTCTGGAAAGGAAAGCCAACCTGGAAAGTTTTTCTCCTAAGTGGATTGATCATATTTAGCATCCATAAATATGGTCTAAATCCTCCAACTTGGCCTCCCTTAATGTTAACCTCTAAAACGGAACCTCTTATGCCCTACAATTGCTGCGTTCTAAGGGGAAAATACCGACGCACCACAACCGGCTCCAATTAATGATATTTCATCCATCATTCACAGTTTCTAGATCGCAAGTGGTGTGAGTTGGAATCATGTGTCTTCATCACTATCCTACTATGACTTTAAATATGGGGCACCAAAAACTCGGATCCACAAATATTCCGATGGATAATTATGCCCATTCTTTGGGAACCCCGCAATCATTACAGCCATCCACCTTCTTATCTAGTACTTGAACCATGTTAATGTCACAGGTGTCCACTTGTACGTCTTATTTCCTTCCCATCAACCATATGTCTAAGTAGAGATCCTCAACTCTAGCACAAAACTAGTCAAATTCAGTTTCTCAATCAAAGCAGCACGTAAAAAAATAGACTACTCCCTCGACTGACATTTATTTATATAAATAAAAATATGTCAAAAACAATAGATTGAGAACCCTCAAGGACAAGAATCATCAGGAACAGGCGAAAATTCCAAAGCAAAAGAAAATTAAAATCCTAATCATAGACCACTCCTTTGAAGGATGGGTCTACTTTCTTATACTGGAAGTAAGAATTCCCATATTTCTAAAAATCTCAAAATCCATCGAATCACAAAACTCTTCCCACCAGTGATCAGCTTTCCCATCCTCCACAACTTCCTATATTGATTTATTTGTGTTATATTTCTCTTGGTGGGGGGAATAGACCTAAGACTTAACCAAAAAGGAGAACCTGATTCTCCCCAGAAAAGCTCCCTATTAACCCCCTTATCATGTCTACAGTGGGTCTATAAGCACACCATCCATAATTCCCTCATGATCTTAAATGTGACTAACTACTATTGGTTATCTATTAACACCTGTCAAGGGTCACAAGTGCGTTGCTATGCATTTTTCCCTCTCAAACTTTACCTCTAATTTAGTTCAAGAACATCTTTTCCATGTACACTCCTCTCCATGATGTATTGTACCTTTTCATGGTTGCATCATCCTATCAAGGTCGTGCCATTTGTTATGACACTATCTTAACTTTTACATCTATATCCAATCCATCATATCACATATAATCTAATTCTAATCGTATTCATCCTCTAATCTAAATCCATCCTTTATTCCTAGCTATCTACAATTCATAAACCACTATCATGCCTAATATCTTAGAACATCATATCAATATCTATCAAGCTGATATCAACATCATCAGCATCTACATCATCCCCTATATCTAATCATATATTAACTCATCACAAAATTCATTCACATATAATCTAACAATATACATTTCCCATCTAAACGCATCACATCTATTCTAATACAAGTCATCTCATATCTATCATCTATCACAACACATTTATCACATCATCTAACATATATCATATAATATCATCTAAATACATGCATTACATCTCATATCTAATCATTATACATCTGAGATCTAACATAACATCATCATATAAATCATCACATGTACCTAATATACTCAAAAACAACAATATAAATCAAATTAAAACAAGATATAGATATCATCAAAGTGTTGTATACATTCGTGATAGGCCTCTACTAGGCTCTATCTCAAAAATATATAACTCAAAATTAAATTTTATGTACAATGTTCACCCACGAAGTGTTTAATTGCATATCAGATGCTCTAAGAATTGAATCTTGACCTCCTAGAGTAGGTACCTATCCTCTTAGCTACCCCCCATCTTCCCTATCATCTGGATCATGCTCTTGTCTCAACTGCACTACACTATCCATGCTCCCAAATGTTGATGGTCACGTTGATCACTCTAGTGTCCTCTCCCCCACTAAGTATGTGATATAACATGACACCCTCATGTATTATCACTATCACAATGCACTCGTAGTAGCATGCCTTCTCAACTAGTTCCTTGTACTACTTCAACTATATATTGCTAGGAAAATCCATCTGGCCAACTCCTTGTGAAACCTTTTGTGACTCACTCCTTTTCGCCTTAACTATAGATCCAAGATCTCCATACTTGGTTGTGTATGTCTCTCTTCCTGCAGTACCAATATCACTATTGTATGGCTAGGTCCATCTCCTGGTGCATCCCCACTTCCACTTGGCATACTATGTCCCTCTCCTGGTTGGTAGCATCTAACTCTTCCTATAAGTGGGCTATCTCGATTGTCACCCCTCCATCTCCACCCTCCTCTCCTTTAGGTTCTTCCTCCTCTCTTTCTAGCACCACCTCCTCCCCTCCTGACCTATTCCCTCTCCTTAGCCGCTTCAGTCACCCACACCTCTACCATCTACTCTACAAAGCTAGCTCCAACTCCCACATCATCATCATCATCCCATGGCTCCCCTACCTCCTCTAATGGGTATGTCATCACTAGAGCAGGTAGATCCCTCTTTGTATCCTCTCATCTATATATAATTTTTTCCCCTAGAACCATTTGTACCAACCCAAACATGGAAACTAAGTTACCTCCACCATCTTTGGCCTTTTCCCTTGTTACCTTTTGGACCCTCCTCATACCAAATAGTTGAATTTCTATCCCAGGTCATGATGGAAACCCTCGGTATGACCGCCATCTCACCTCCTCCACATCTACTCCCTCCAACTTCTCTCTATACAATTCCTCCCCTACTAGCTTCCATATCACTCAAATAGCTTACTTCTCTTTTTCTCAGATCTCTCAATTGATAAACTTTCACTGTTCAAATAAGCCCTATCAGCCTCCCTAGTCATTTATATAGGCATGTTAACCCTTTTCATCGGTAACTTGCCCTATTCGCCGTCGACCCAAGCCAAGTTGCCACGGACTCACCTAGTTGTTGTATACCTAAACCCTATTTTTTTTAATTTTCCCTTGTCTTGAATAATCTCCTCATTGAATTATCTTTTCCTCCATCTTAGACTTTTGTGTCACCCATAACACACTTTGGCTTATCCTGTATACCTCCTCTTACCTTTCAGGCCTATCTATCTTGAATTTTATAGCCCACTTCCTGGCCATTGTTGTTCCCTTCTTGAGGACCACTACTCATATTAAAACCCACCCTCATGGCCATTTTTATCTACATCCCACCCATGACACATATTTTCAATTCCTCATGTTTGCAAGATAGTGCATGCTCCCTTTTCCCCGCATTATTTCTCAGTTATTTTTCAAACCATTATCTTGACCATCCTCACATTTATTTTCCCATAATTTTGATGTTTTCCTTTAACCCCTGAGGTTCAATGACTTTCACATCCATCCAAGTGGATTCCCATTAGATTCCCTCCATCTCACAGTGACTTTTTCTGACTCACAAGGTCCATAGGCCTTCAGTGTTGCCTCCATAACAGGTCGAGCCATGTCCCTACTAATGTCTTTTCAAGGTCACCACCATATTTTTATTTTATTTTTGTCCTATCAATGGTTATATCTCTTCACTTGGGGAATTTTTCTATCTCTTTTCCCATTCTCTCCATCCTCCTTCTTTCTCAATCTATCTATTTTAAACTCGTAATCAAATCCCCTTCATGTCATTGATCCCTAGTTTGAGGAGGAACACCTCAACCATCATCTTTCATCACTTCTCATTTTTATCTCATGGCTTTATTAAAACAAACCTCTTGAAAAAAGGGACAAATTTAGATACCTTTTTCTGGAACCCTTGTTCCCTATCCTAAATTCACTCTCCCATTATTCCTTTGCAACATTCATACATCCCTTCCTATTTAAATTCATAATTCCATCCCATATCCCACCTATTTTCTATAATTTCCCATTAACATATCCATTATCTAAATCACCCCATTATTTATCCCTAATTCTCATATTAATATTATTATTATTTACACATCCCTAATTATATTTGATTAATTCATTAATCTATCCTAAGATACTATACATAAATGTCCCCCATTTATGACCCCGAGGATTCCACCTCTACCCACTCAATCCCCCCACTTAATATCCCTAAGATTCCCATTACCCTTATTCATTATCCTCTACTCCCCTTTATTCTTACTCATGCAACCATACAGGCCTAAAAGAGCCTACCACCTCTATTCTTATCCATTTTACACCCTTTTTCCATAGTCAAACCTCACCTTCACCTTCCAAGTTGACAGTCCACTCTAGTCTTTGGCAAACCTATTGTTGTCCAAATTTCCTCGTTCAAACTCAAATTAATAAGCTAGTTAGTAAAAGAAACTAGTAACTCATAATATGGGTGGTTTATAGTACCTCAAAAACATGATAGATGCGGATGGATGGGTGCCAAGTAATTGATCCTTGTTGCACTTGATAAACTTGTAAATAAGAGTGTCTAAAAATAAGAATGATTAGATAGGATGTGTTGCAGTTTTTTGACAAATCCAACTCCAAGAAGTGTAGCCTTCTTTTCATGGATGTCAACCCCCATTTTAAAGAAGAAATGAAGTAAAGGATGAAATAGCAGATAGCATGTAGAAACAGAAATATTACTGAATCTGAGAAATGACTAAAATTGATCTAAAGCTTATTTGACTGAAATAAATGTAAATTAAATGTTACCTAGTATGGTTCGATGGTGACCCAGACTATGCAGAGGCAGGTTGATGGTGACTTGGGAGGTTGGATTTGTACTATAAGCTAAATATACAAACTTGTAAGGGTATGGATGCAAAACAAGAGCCTATTGACATTGTGAGTCACCAGAAGAAGAGAGGTTAAAATCACAGTTACAAAAGGATGGGTCGACAGTGATCTAACAGGTTCAATAGTGACTATAGTAGAGTTAGATCATGCCGAGGTCAAAAAGGATAAAAGGGGAGACATGTGAGTGAAGAGGTTGGAAAATAAGGTCGATAGTTGAACTTTGAGTGTTAAAGAAGCTGATCTAAACCTGCAAAACATTAGATGCAAGAAAATATAAAGATAATATGATAAATATCACATAAACAACACAAATATTATTATAAATTTCACAAAGGATGATCATGAGAAATGTAAGCACGTCCAAAGGATATCCAAGATGCTTGTAACTATTTCAGGAAAGCTCATGCATGAGATTCAATTCACATGTATCTGATGACTATGGTGTTGAGTTGTGAAGCTTAATTACTTCATTTTAGCATGTAATTGGAACTTGCTGGAAAATACAATAACCAACATCGATCAGGGCAGACCGGCATTAGTCAAGTAAGTAAGGAACCAGCCATGGTTAGGCAGAATCAGAATCAGTTACCTGTGCGATGAATTGTTAATTAACTCTCAGGAATTATATCTATTTGTAGCATTAAAATAGATTTATTGGATGTAATTGCATGGCTAAGTGCCCTAAGTTTATAAATAACTATATAAGCATAAAATCTAGGGTTTAGAAGAAATGGATGTATCATAATTACAAGATAATTATGTGAGAGAGAATTCTTGGTGAAGAATCAAAAGCTTGAAGGAAGAAAGTACTGAACATGTGAGAAGAGTAGAAGATTGTAAATCTTCATTGTATATCTTGTCAAAGCTTTGGATAATACATTGGCTTATTTCTTGGTGGACGTAGCCCACACTGGGTGAACCATGTTAAATCTTGTGTTGATTTATGTCTCTTGTTTTGTATAATTATTCTAGTAGAATATCCACTTTTATTTGCATGTATGTTTAGATCTGATATATTATATCTATAACCGGTCTGCTAACATCAACAACGGGTATCAGAGCTTTGTTTGAGGGTTTTGTGTGTTGACAGATTTACTCATAGAGCATTTTCTGATTGAGTGGGAGCTACAACAATGATAGAAGATAAAAAATACAAAGTAGAGAAGTTTTAAGGCCAAAATTATCAATTATGGAAGATGAAGATTGAGGATTATCTGTATCAGAGAGATTTGTACTTACCATTGGATGAGAAGTCTAGACCTACGAAGATGACTGATGAAGAATGGAAGATTCTTGACAGAAAGGCTTTGGGATCTATAAGATTGATCCTGGTAGCATCTTTGGCTTCCAATATTACAGAAGCAGCTTCTACAGTAGACTTAATGAAATCTCTTGCTAATTTATATGAAAAACCTAGTGCTTCAAATAAAGTTTATTTTAAGAAGAAACTTTTTAGTTCTAAGATGCATGAAGGTGAATCTTCCTCTAGTCATTTGAATGATTTTCAATCTATTATAAATCAGTTAAAATTGGTTTCAATACCGTTTGATGATGAAGTAAAAGCACTTTTATTCTTATGTTCTGTGCCTAATAGTTGGGACAACTTGGTAATGATTGTTAGTAATACAACATCTACTAATAATATTTTGAAGTTTGATGATGTGGTTAGTATAATCTTGAATGAAGAAATTCATAGGAAAAGTACAGAGGAAACATCATCTAGAAATGCTTTGAATGTAGAAAGTAGAGGTAGGAAGAAGGAGAGATCCAAGAGTAAGAGTAATGGGAAATCAAAGTCAAGGGATAGCAGATCTAAGTCCAAAAGTAATGGAATTACTTGTTGGAAATGTGGAAAGAAAGGACATGCAAAAAAAATTATTGGTCAAAGAATAAAGAGAACCAACAACTAAAAAAAGGTAAAGAGGTGAATCTTGTTGCATCAGAGGCAATGCAAGATGCTTTTATTCTTTCTTTAGATAGTAAAATTGAATCATGGGTTTTAGATTCAAGATCTTCTTTCCATGCAACCCCTAATAAGGGTTATTTCAAAAATTATGTCCAAGGTAATTTTGGGCATGTCTATTTGGGTAATGATGAACCTTGCAGTATTACTGGTAAAGGGGAAGTTCATCTAAAATTGTAGAATGGAAATACATGGGTATTGAAAGATGTGAGGCATGTGCCAAGCCCCAGGAGGAATCTTATTTCTTCAGGGCAACTAGGTGAATCTAGTTACATGGTTACTTTTATAGGAGACTCTTGGAAAGTCACCAAGAGTGATTTTGTTGTGGCAATAGGTAAGAAGGTAGGAACGTTATATTTATCTACCTATATTACTTATTCCTTTTCTGCATTATCTACTTCAAATTCAAATGCATGCATGTGGCATAATCGGTTGGGTCATATGAGTCAAAAAGGAATGTAGATATTAAAGGCTAAGGGTAAGTTATCATATTTGAAAGATTTAGATCTTGATTTCTGTGAGCATTGTATCTTTGGAAAGCAAAAGAGAGTGATATTTCTCAAAGTTGGGGCAACTAAGAAGGATCAAAAATTGGAGCTTGTACACTCAGATGTGTGGGGACCAGCTCAGGTAGCTTCTCATGGTGGATCCCAGTATTATGTTACTTTCATTGATGATGCTACAAGAAAGGTATGGGTTTATTATATTAAACACAAATCTAATGTTTTTGAAACTTTTAAAAGATGGAAAGCCCTTGTTGAGAATGAATCAAATTCTAAGTTAAAGTGCCTTAGATCTTACAATGGTGGTGAATACTGTAGTAAGTCTTTCAATGATTATTGCTCAGTGAATGGGATACGTAGAGAAAGAACGGTTCCAAGAACACCATACAAGAATAGTGTTGTAGAAAGAATCAATAGGACAATCACGGAACTTGTTAGAAGTATGAGGATACATTCTAGATTGCCCTTGTTGTTTTGGGAAAAAGTAGTTGATACAATGGTTTATTTTATTAACCATGGCCCTTTAAGTTCACTAGATGGAGGAATACCAGAGGAAGCATGGACTGGAAAAGAGGTAGATATTTCTTTTCTTAAAGTTTTTGGTTTAGAAGCTTTTGTGCATGTTAATAGAGAAAATAGAAAAAAGTTGGATGCAAAATCAAAGAGGTGCACTTTCATTGGTTATGGATCTTGTGATTTCAGTTTTCATTTTTGGGATTTAGAGAATTCTAAAATTGTTAGGAGTCGTGATGTTGAATGGAATGAAAAGAGAATGTACAGGGATAAAATTTTGGTACCCAAGGATGAGAAAATTGACAAGTTTATTGATGAAAATGAACTCTCATGTTTTAAAGAAACACCTACAAAAATACACAGTAACCATGGTCAGTTAGTCCCTGACCGGCATCGGTCAAATGAACCGCTGACGGTTACAGAGGATAAGAACCAGTGTTGGTTAGCCGAACCGATGTCGGTTAGAGGTGACTAGTGTTGGTCACTGTCAGACGTTGATACTAATGTCCAGGAGGTCTAGATTGAGCCTCCAGTACCCCAAACCCCTGTGAGAAGGTCATAAAGGGTAAGTAAACTTATAGAAATATTTTCACCTTCTCTATTTTATCTATTATTGACTGATAGTGGTGAACCAAAAAGATTTGAAGAAGCGATGTAGGATAAAACTCACGTTCCATGGGAGCATGGCATGGATGAGGAGATGAACTCTTTGGAACAAAACCAGACTTGGGATTTGGTTAAATTTCTAGCAAGAAAGAGAATATTGTAGAACAAGTGGGTTTATAGAATTAAGGAAGAAAAGAGTGGACAGAAAAGGTACAAGGAAAGGCTTGCAGTAAAGGGATTTGCACAAAAGGTAGGTATTGACTTTGGTGAAACATTTTCTCATGTTGTTAAGATGACTTTTATTCATACTGTATTGAGTTTAGTTGCAGTAGAAGATTTGCATTTAGAGAAACTAGATGTGAAGATGGATTTCCTCCATGGTGATTTGGATGAAAAGATTTATATGCAGCAGCCGCTTGGGTATGAAGTCAAGGGTAAGGAGAAATTAGTGTGTAGATTCAAAAAGATCCTATATGTGCTCAAGCAAGCTCCAAGGAAATGGTACATGAGGTTTGATAGTTTTATGCATCAACATGGTTACTTGAGATGTGAATCTGACCATTGTGTTTATTTCAAGAATCTTGAAAATGGGAGCTATATTATTTTGTTGTTGTATGTGGATGATATGCTTATTACAAGATCTAGTATGTAGGACATCGGTGAGCTTAAGAGGAAGCTAGCTCACACATTTGCAATGAAGGATTTGGGAGCTATAAAAAGAATTCTTGGCATGCAAAAACATAGAGACAGGAAAAACAAGAAATTGTATTTGTCTCAAGAGGATTATATCTACAAGGTTTTAGAAAGGTTCAATATGCCGAATGTAAAACATTTTAGCACACCTATGGCTAGACACTTCAAATTGAGTAAATATCGGTGCCCTTCGTCACAAGAGGAGGTCAAATATATGACATGAGTGTCATATGCTTCAGCAGTTGGAAGTCTCATGTATGTTATGGTTTGTACAAGACCAGACATTACACAAGTAGTTGGAGTTGTGAGTAGATATATGGCTAATCCAGGTAAAGAGCATTGGAAAGTAGTCCAATGGATACTCAGGTATTTGAAAGGGACATCTAGCATGCAGTTATGCTATGGAGGTTTAGATATTTCATTACGTGGCTATGTTGATTTGGATATGGCTAGAGATCTGGATGGTAGGAGGAGCACTACTGGATATATTTTCACAGTAGGTGGAATGGCAGTTAGCTAGATTTCGAGATTGCAGAAGGTTGTGGCTTTGTCTACTACAGACGTAGAGTATGTTGCAGCTACAGAGGCTAGCAAGGAAATGATATGGATAAGTAGGTTCATGGAAGAGTTGGGAAAGGAGAAAAGTAATTGTAAACTATTCAGTGATAGTCAGAGTGCAATTCATTTGGTAAAGAACTTAGCATTTCATTAAAGAATGAAACACATTCAGTTGAGGTATCACTTCATACGGCAAGTATTAGAGGATGGACAGTTGAATCTAGAAAATATTCATATGAGCAAGAACCCTGCAAATATGCTAACGAAGCCATTAGCAAAGGATAGTTTGGAGCTACACTTCACTTCTATTGGTCTTCAAGTTTGAGACTTGAAGAGGAAGAAACAAAGCCAAGGAAGGATCCAAGAATGATGTTGTACATGTATGGTGCAGTAATTAAACTCAAAGTGTGATATTGTTGAGTTGTGAAGCTTAATTACCTCATTTTATCATGCAATTTGAACTTGCTAGAAAATACAGTAACCAGCATCGGTCAGGGTAGACCGGCATCGGTCAAGTATGACCGGCATTAGTCAAGTAAGTAAGGAACCAGCCATAGTTAGTTAGAACTGGCATTGGTTACCTATGCGATGAATTTTTAATTAACTCTCGGGAATTATATCTATTTTTAGCATTAAAATAGATTTATTGGATGTAATTGCATGGTTAAGTGCCCTAAGTTTATAAACGACTATATAATCATAAAAGCTAGGGTTTAGAAGAAATAGATGTATCATAATTACAAGATAATTATGTGAGAGAGAATTCTTGGTGAAGAATCAAAAGCTTGAAGGAATAAAGAACTAAACATGTGAGAAGTGCAGAATATTGTAAATCTTCATTGTATATCTTGTCAAAGATTTGGATAATACATTGGATTGTTTCTTGGTGGACGTAGCCCACACTGGGTGAACCACATTAAATCTGGTGTTGATTTATGTATCTTGTTTTGTATAATTCTTCTAGTAGAATATCCGCTTTTATTTGCATGTATGCTTAGATCTGATATATTGTCTATATAACCAGTCTGCAAACCCCAACATATGGAAATAAATAACTCAGTTTTATAGGTTTGACGGTGACTAGGCTGGGTCACCACTGACCACAAAGAAATATTTCCCGATGGGGGTATTTTGTGCTTTTTGTTGGGATTTTTTGTTGTTAAGGAGGGAAAAGGTGCTTTAAAGCTTATGTGTGGGATTAGGTTTTTTAAGGATAAATCATGGTTAGTTAGAAGATATGAATGGGTAGAAAAAGCATCAAGATTTATATTTAGGATAAAAGAATCCTAAATGGTAAGTTGATAATGGCAAGTTAGGGATATGGATATTTATTAATGTGAATTACTTAATTAATGTGAATTAATGATAATAGGATAATAAATGAGAATTTTATTAAATATTAAAGGGGATGGATTTAATTAAAAGGGGGCCTAGATAGGACCATGGAAAAATATGCACATGTGGGTAGAAAAGTGTAGATATACTAAATTTAGGTGTCTACATTTGCCCCTTTTTCTTGAATGGTTTTGGTATTTGATCCATAAGGATCCTATATGACTCTACTTAGTCAGATCTGCCAACACCAAAAGGAGAAAATGAAGAAAGGAGGTTTTGTTTGCATTTTAATAGAATTTTCACTCTGTGTAGAGTGACGGTTACAGAACTGCCGCCCAACTAGGGTGATGATCTTGTAACCACCACCCAGCCAGAGCGGTGGTCTTGTGACTGTCGTTCTACACTGGGTGGTGGTGATGTCACTTTTGGACAAAAAATAAATAGAAGCGTGAATGGACATGAATTTGGAGTGCCCAAATTTTTCCCTTCCCTTTCATTACCTTTCCCATTCTCTAGTGCAGGGGATGACATGGGGGAGGCTATAAATAATTGGGGAGAACAAAGGGATAGATCATCAAAGACATGAGAGTAAGTGAGAAAGAGTTATTAGTGTTGGAATTGAGTTTGTAGAAGAAAAGATCTTAAAGGCAGAGAAAAAAAGTAATTGGGAGGAAGTGTGATATATTGTCTACTTCTCTTTCATACTTATTATAAATTATCTAACTTCCTATTCAAATTGGTCAATAATAAGTGGGAAGAAAGAGTGTTTTCCATTCCCAACTAGTTTTCCTCCTCTGGAGGTTTCTAGGATAAATTTTTTGGTGTTCATAAGCTTAGAATTTTATTATTTCTCCACATTAATTGGTTTTAAAGCACAAGAAATTTATTCACTAGCTCTAAACTGTTATTTTCAAATTGAAAGTAAAACAACAACATTGAATTTTGATTCTGTAGATGATTCCAAAGTAGAGAGTTTACATATCATTTTGGGCTAACAAGTATTTAGGATTGTGGTATTCATTCTTGGATTTGTATAAAAGTGACAAGATCTAAAGGTAAAAAAGTTTTACCTTGTGATCCAGATATTTCTACGAGGAAGTGGAAATAGAGAATTTGGGGACAAATGGAGGAAGATAACTTGGTCCACAGAATCAAGATGCTGGAGACCATGGTGAATAGGATGTATAGGCATTAACAAGATCTCTCAGATCTACAAAAGATAGATTTAGTGAAACTAAACTCCATGGAATTAGTGCTTTGAGTGTGGGCCAAGAATTTTGGCATAGGGAAGAGCCACGTAGAGGAAGATGAAGAGGAATAATGTGAAGAATAAACTTCAACTGCAAGAGAGAAGGTAAAATATGATCATGCTCCCTTTATAGTTGAAACCAAAGTGGAAATTAATATCTTTGAAGGACAAGTGGGTGTAGAGTTTCTTGATAAATGGTTAAAACAATTGAAAGTCTATTTTAGTGTCCATAATGTTACTGAGGCACAAAGGATTACCTTTTCACATCTCAAAATGGAGGGTCGTGCACTAGTTTGGTAGGAAAACCACTTAGATACTTGTCAAAAGAAGAAATGTCTGATTGTTAGTACTTGGGAGGGATTTAAAGCATTACTTAGAGCTAATATTTATACTATTGGCCATAAAACTGACCATATGATCAAATGGTAGTATTTTAGCTAGGGTAGTGGTCAAAGTGTGTAGGACTATACTATAGAGTTTTAGAGATAGACCATGTTTCTGAATATGAACTTGGAGGATGAGGACATTTTAACTAAGTACTTAGAAGGACTTAACACTTGCCTTTGAAGAAAATTCATCTCCATGAATCCCAAAGATCTCAATGAGGTGTGTGTGTAGGCTTACTATATAGATTATGAGAAGAATAAAGGAAAAGTTGAGCCAAAGGCAAAGCATTCGATAAATCAGCAAAAGAAATAACATGGGTACAAACAAATAACTAAGGTAAGTAGAAAGGGAAAGGTAAACAAGTTTCCACTACTTTAAATAGTCGTAAAGATCCCAAGAAGTTTTGTAAGAATTGTGATATCAATGGTCATACTGACGCTACCTATTTGAAGTTACATCTAGAGTTACATCTAAATAACTAAACCAAGGACTTGAAGAAGTCCATGATAGTTGTGAAGATAGAAGGTTAGGTATTAATAAAATTTTACTCTATTGTAGACGAGACACTTGGATACATAGCCACCAACATAGACAGCTAGGAAGAGGAGATGAGTAAACTATTCTAAATCAAAATTCAGATCAAGAGAACTAAGGTAAATGCTTTGGTTGATATTGGTTCTCAATATAACTTGATTTCTAAATTAGTGGTAAAGAAGCTTGGTCTTGAGACTTACAAGCATCCATACCCATATCCCTTGGGTTTGGTGAAGAAGGGTTTTGAAATTCAGGTAACAAAAATATGTAAGGTCAAGTTTGGGATCAATTCCCAGTATATTGATGTATTGGAGGCTAGTGTTATTCCACTTGATGCATTTCATTTTTTTTTGGGAGTCCTTACTTGTATATCAAGGATACTATATTTATGAGAAGGTATAAATGATACATATTGGTTAAGGATGGGATCAGCTACAACATACGGGAACACCTCTGTAAGACACAGGTTACTATGGTGAGTGCTAACCAAGAAAATTGACTTATTCAGGAAAATCATAATCAGTTTTGTTTACTTTTGTTAAAGGATAAATAAGATGGGGTAGAAGTTTTAGAGATTTATAACTGGGGAAAATAGGATTTGGATAGTATTATTCAGTCTTTTCAGAAATTTTTTCAGGATCCTAGTGGATTACCTCCAAAATGGGAGGTAGAACATGAGATTCAGTTCTTTTCAGAGTCCCCTCTACCAAACATTGGGTTGTATAGGCAATCCTTGTTGGAGAGTACTGAAGTAAAGAAAGAACTCCATGAGTTGTTAGACCAGGGTGTAATACGTCCAAGCACCTCACCATGTGGTTTGCCTATTGTGATGTTGCTGAAGAAGGATGGTTCCTTGATAATGTGCATTGAATAACGCATTTTGAACAAGATCACCATAAAGAATAGATATCCACTCCCCTACATAGATGATCTCTTGGACCAGCTTCAGCATTCCAAAGTATTCACAAAGTTGGATCTCAACTTAGGTTACCACCAATTTAGAATGAAGGAGGAGGATATATGAGAGACTACCTTCAAGGAAAAACAAGGTTTTTATGAGTGGTCAGTGCTTCCATTCGGTTTATGTAATACACCTGCTACATTTATGAGATTGATGAATGATGTATTGTGTTATTTCATATATTCATGTGTCATTTTTTATCTGGATGATATCTTTATTTTTAGTGCCACATGGGAGGAACATCTAACTCATTTGCAGCAATTCTTGCAAGTTCCCAAGGAGAAACAGCTTCCATGCAATATGAAGAAATGTGAATTTTCCAAACAATCACTTGTCTATCTGGGGCACATGGTTGGAGGAGGAGAGCTATGAGTGGATCTGAATAAGGTGGTATCAATCACCTCCTGGTCAACACCAACGGGAGCCACAGAGACTAGGATTTTTATGGGAATAGTATAGTACATGTGGAAGTTCATTCCGGTCTTCTCCATGATTGCAGCACCTCTACACATGGTGGACACAAAGAGTAAGGGTTTTCACTGGAGTAAGGAACAAAATAAATACTTTGTTTTATTGAAGTACAAGTTTAGTCATGCTCCAATACTTTCTCTTCCTAACTTGTAGCAACCCTTTGAAGTAGAGACGGATGCCAGTGATTATGTTATGGGTGCAGTGTTGCTACAAAGAGGTAAGTCAATCGTTTATCATTCTGAGACCTTTACTTGAGTAGTTAGAGGATATTTAGTAAATGATAAGGAAATGTATGCACTAGTTCAGGACATTAAGAAATGGAAGCATTATTTGTTGGGTAAATAAATAATTGTGTACACTAACCACAAACATCTCTAGTATTTGCAAGCACAATCAAAATTGCATTAGGAAAGGCACTAAAAATGGATGGGATTCCTTCAACAGTTCCATCTGGTGATCAAATGCAAGAAGGGTAGTAAAAATTTTGTGGCAAACATATTGTCTAGGCTTCCTACATAGGAGAAAAATTTCATGTTTGGCCATTATCTCTCATATCGATACCATCACGAAGGAAGCTTTTAGAGAGGCATATGCCCAGGATAGAGACTTTGGGGTGACATTTCAGTAGTTAGAGTCCCAAGGTCTTGAAAGGATGGGGATTTAATATTTTTATCTTAAGGATGGGCTGCTCTACCGATGGGGGAAGATTTGTGTGTCAAAAGAAGAAAGAATTCTATTGATGAGGGAAGCACATACCTAGAAAGTAGCGGGACATTTTGGTATTGGTAAGACCCTAGCCCACTTTCAAATGTATGTGTATTGGCCCAATATGTAAGAAGAAGTATCAAATTTTATACGTGGATGTAAAAATTTGTATACCAGCAAGCCTAAAACTAGGAAGGAGGGTTTATATATGCCATTACTAGTAACTACTCATCTGTGGGAGGACACTTCTATCTATTTTATAGGAGGATTACCTATGTCTAAACATGGTCATGACTATCTCTATGTTTTTTTTTATAGGTTCATTAAGATGTGTATTCTTATGACATGTAAAAGGACAGTAAAAGCAGATGAGGCAGTAGATCTTTTCATTGCTAATGTATGGGTACATTTTTTCTTGCCAAATTCTATTATTTCTAATAGGGATTATAGGTTCTTGGGGAATTTTTGGACTACTTTGTGGGACAATATGGATACCAGGTTATAGAGGAGCACAACCTTCCATCTACAGATAGATGGAAAGAAAGAAGCGGTGAACATGAATTTGGTATAGATAATCCAAGGAATTGGGATGAGTCCTTAGCCTACATTAATAATTTCTATAGCAAATCCATACACACATCCACCATGAAGTCACCATTTAAAACATGTTTAGTGTATCTACCTACAAATCCGTTGCACATAACATTTGGGCAATATGATGAGGAGGAGACACGAGACACAAAGGTGACTACAAGAAACAAATTCATTGAGAGGATCTGGTAAATCCATCTCAAAGTAAAAGAATAGTTGGATAAATCCCAAAGCAAGTACAAGGATAGACATGATCAGCATAGGAGAGAGTATAAGCTTCATATTAGAGACAGAGTTAGGCTTTACTTGAGTAAGGAGAGACTACAAGGTCAGGAGCAGAAGCTCAAGCCACTACGATACGAACCCTTGACAATATTGGAGCAGGTGTGAGAAAATGCCTTTCAGATTGATTTTCCACCATTTATGACAGTATACTCAGTAGTGAATTATGATAACTTGCACCTATATGATCCATCCGTGCTTGATGAAAATGAAAGATTACAACTGCTACCTTCCATTTAGGATTTTATCTTGTACTCACAAGGTGAATTAAAGGAGGATGTAATGATGCAGGAGAAGGTCAGAGAGAAAAGGAGAGGTCCGTAGGATTCTTGGCATGTTGGACCCAAAGGGAAGACACCAAGGCATGCCCAGTGGTACTATAAGGAGCAAGTGAGGGAATTATTTCCTCATCTACTCCCCCACTAAGCTTTTGTGGGACTAAAAGCCTCCTAAACATGGCAGGTGTGATCCATAGGGATCCTATATGAATCTTATTCATCAAATGAGCCAGCACTAGAAGGATAAAATAAAGAAAAGAAGGTATTTTTTGCATTTTAATAGAACTACCAGCCATCCATGGTAGTGGTTGTGTGACCGTCAGTCTGTACCGAGCGGCGGTCCTATCACTTTTGGACAAAAAAATAAATGAAAGCGTGAATGGAAGAAAATTTGGAGTGTCTAACTTTGTCCCTTCCCTGTCATGACCTTTCCCATTCTCCAATGCATGGTAGGACATGGGGGAGGCTATAAATACTTGGAGAGAACAAAGGAATGGATCATTAAAGACATACGAGTAAGTGAGAAAAATTTCTTAGTGTTGGAATTGAGTTTGTAGAATAAAGGATCTTGAAGGCAGAGAAAGAAAGTAATTGTGAGGAAGTGTGAGATATTATCTACTTCTCTTTCATACTTATAGTAAATTTTGTAACTTCTTATTCAAATTGGCCAGTAAAAAGTGGGAAGAAAGAGTGTTTTCCCTTACTGACTGGTTTTCCTCCTTTGAATGTTTTGAGGATAAAATTTTTGGTGTTCATAAGCTTATAATTGTCTTATTTCTTTGCATTAATTGGTTCTAAAGCAAAAGAAATTTATTCACTAGCTCTAAACCATTATTTTCAAATTGAAAGTAAAATAACAACATATAATTGTGATTTTTTATACGGTTCCAAAGTAAGGAGTTTACATAACAGTAGCAAGCCATGAGGCAAAAACGATGAGAGATGAGTAGTATAATGAGGATTGACAGAAGGTGGATGATAAGCTCCCCCTCAAATGGAGGATAGATGAAGCCTGAGGAAATTGATTATGAATTTAAAAAAGGTAGATGATAAAGGGCAAGTGGGTGAAGAAAGATGGGTAAAATAATAGCATAAGACAAGATGCCCCAAGTAAAAAGGATCGTAATAAAAATAAAAACTATGTGGTGACTCTAATATCACATGGGTATAGGGACAATTACGGTCTCAATGGAGACGAGTGATAATGCTCTATAGGCTTGTGAGTCGGTAAAAATCACTAGAAAAAGGAGATAATCCAATGGGAAAGTTCTTAAATGGATGCATGTCGGAATGATAACGGATCATAGGTAAGCATCAAACTATGCAAAACTAGATGTGAAAATTATGTGAAATCCTTCATACATAAGGAATCGATCTAAAAACTATGCATCTATAAGGTTCGAGGGACAAAATAATGGTGCCCTAGTATAGGACATAAGAAAAGGCCAAAAAGGTGAGTAGTGAAATAATATGCCCCTAAGGGGAGAGAAGTATGGCCATGAGGTGGAATTTGTGTGCAAATTGGATAGGATTGTAAAATAAAATTCCCGAAGAGGGTATTAGTATGGCCACAAAGGTGGAATTTGAGATCTCATAAGGATAGGATTGAAAGATTGAAATAGAATGCCCTAAAGGGAAATAAAATATGGCCACAAAGGTGGAATTTGAAGAATTCCCAAGAAGATGTCATAAAAAGGATCGGGGAAGCCAAAAAAGGCTACCAAGGTAATTCGATAGTGACTAAGGTCAATCGACGATGACCCAAAGGAGCCAACAGTGACCAGGCATCGACAACTATATAAGCCTAGGGGTCGGTTAAAAAATCTCATTATCACATGCAAGATTAATCAGAGAGATCATAGTGATTAAAGAGAAGATTGAGAAATGGATGCCACATGAGCTATAAAGAAATTCCAGAGGATAAGGAGGATGGTGAGTAACAAAAATCAAGCTTGTTTTTAGTTTAATTTTGTATTTTATTTATTCTTTTGCATTTTTTAGAAAAAGTGGATGACATTAGGGGTAGTTGGTTTTGACCCAACCAAGTTGATGTCAACTAAGATCTTAGGCACGTCGATTGACCCTTAAACTGGTCAAACCGACCTGGGCCGGTGTCAACTAGGGTTGGATTGGATATGTTTAGGATTAAATTAGATTTTTAAGGAAATTTAATGTATTTTATTGGATTTGGGATTTTTTACTTGATTTTTACATGTTTTGTTTGTAATTATAGGCCGGAGAGACCGATTTTCTGCTCTATAAAATTATATTAGAGGAGATGTGATAGATTTTGAGTGGGATCATCTATCTACATTAGGGTTAAGGGGATTCAGACATTATCATCGGATCCCACTAGATGTGGGGTTCATGATCACTTTGGTGGAGAGATGGGACTGATAGATGGGTAATTTTTAGTTCATGAAAATGGATATGACCATCACTTTAGAGGATGTGTATAGGATTCTGAGATTACCTATACATGGGGAGTAGATAGTTCCCATTATAGTTGATATCAGGTTTGTAGTTTTTATACGACTATTTGGAGATTATGCACCCTATATAAAATTATCTTTGGGGGAATTTTCTTATGAGTTGAGCTATGAGGTAGGAGTACCTTACAGACAGTTGATCTACTTGGTGATAATGGCAGTGTCTTTTTATGAATTTCTAGACTCGAGTGGAGCTCAGTTTCCATGGGCATTAGCTAGACTAGTTGCAGATATAGTCAAGCACCAGATAGTGTTCTCTTTTGGGACCACTTACTAGATCAGGTGGACCATGATCTATCAATGTAAATGGTACGTAAGAGATCAAGGTTAGATGTAGGCTTCTTTTTTAACTGTTGGGCCTATAAACACATTGTTGTTATTTGGCCACCATTGCTTTCATGGGTCATAGGAGACCATATGGAGCTAGCGGTGGGATTTTTGAGATGGAAAGTCAATCAGGCTCTAGGAGATAGGGAGAGAGGAGTGGATTGGTATGTGGATAGTTTTATAGAGTTCAAGATAGAGCATATCATATGGCAGCCATATATGAACTTTCCTTGATGGCCTAGGGTGGATGTAGAGTTGGCTGGGACGAGGAAGACACAATGGGTTTAGGGGAGACGGGTAGAGATGATAGAGGTCATGCAGTTTGACTGAGTGTGGTGAAATTATGGATTCATCTAGATGGAACTTAGGGATCCTATTTTATATAGGAGGGAGGAGCTATATAGGAAGTTACCAGCACCTGACATGGAAGATCCATTGAAGGAGGAAACAATGCCTTAGGATGAGGATGATGATGTGGGATTCAGAACAGGATTTGGTGATTGGTTGATAGCTGCTTGGGTAGCTCAAGTGATGAGAGAGGAGATGATGAGGAGGAGGAAATATAGGAGATGTAGGTTGAGATAGAGGTAGCTCTAGGAGGTAGTGGAGATGGTGGTTCTAGAGAGTCCATGAAAGTTTCACGATTATGTGCCAAGTTGGACCATATGTGACAAGAGAGAGAGAGAGATCAAATGCATGTAGAGAGATATATATCTCTATATCAGAGGGATGTGATCACACAAGAGAGAGACCAATCTACTCATGATAGATACTGGTACCACAGACAGAGAGAGGTCTACAGGTCCCATTTTGGATATCTATCAACTATTATTACGATAGATTCGGTTAGTGGTTCCTATGCAACACCAAAATGGTTGGGACAAGTTACACCTCCCGACATGATTTCCATGGATATATACAGATCCCTAGCATAGATGTTAGGTATTATGAGGGGATCTAATTCAAGAATTTTTTGAAGACATTATTGTACTAGGAGCATCTACAGAGGATAGCTGCAGGTGGAGCAGGGTCATCTAGGAGTATGAAAAGTGTGGCTCAGACACAACAAGAGGAGATATGCCATGAGGTCAATGGTGATGTGTTAGGATCAGGTGTTGTAAATTCCCATAGAGGAGAGGACTTGAGGATATCAGATGTATATTTTACCAATTTTGATGATATCTCTGATTTAACAGAGGGGCCCTACAAGCTAACTATGATGTATGTTGTCACACAGATCATGTACCCCTTGAATATTTGGTTGATCCCATGAAATGTTGGAACATCCCCAAGGTTTGGGACCTTTTCTCCTTGGGATGAACCTCCAGATAAGGTCGACTTCCTTTCAAACTTAGAGCACTTGATTTAAGCTCACTATGCAAGGCTAAAACATTTAAAAATAATTCTGATATACTCAACTTATGAGCTTAAAGTTAGAGATAACATAAAGGAATAATGTGATGCAATAAGTATTCTGAACAAATAGACCCACTTAAATTCACAATTAACTACCCACAACAATATATGGTATGCACATGTCTTTCAATCCTCTTCTATCCATACCTATAAATAATAATGCCACCTCATCACAAAAAGGAAACAACTTTTCCACAACTGATATAAAAGTAGCCATATCACTTTTGACATGAATTGAAACAAGATAACTAGGATAAAGGCAGATTAACCAAACACATCAAGGAATTAAACATTCTTAAGCTATAAATTGATCAATTATTAACACAATAAACCATATTTTTCATGGAAAAATATCGTTCTGAATATAACTGAAAGGCTCAAAGTATATAAAGCACTCTTCCAAGATTGAAGAATAACTTCTCCAAATGATTTATATCCCTACACTTAATGTAACTCAACTATTTATAAGTTCCAAAGGTTGAGCCATTACAGTTGAACCTTAACTAACAAAGTACTAAAAATAGAGTATAGTAAGTTCAAGGGAACAGGATCCCATAAAAATAGCAAATTTTTTACTAGGTTTGACTAATTCAACCCTGTAACTTTGACTAATTTGGAGATTAGAACCATCCCAATCATGGCCATCTAGCTCATCTTGGACCTGCATCATCTTTCTCTTGCTCATTTTTTCCCTGATCTCCCTCTTCCCACATAGCCATCCATTGTTGGTAGTCAACAAAGTGTTTGATGATTTCATGTACCTCTCCTTCTTCTGTCTATAAGCATAATGATTCACCACATCTTTTGTATCAATATCCCATTTAATTTTAGTTGGTAACCTTTTCAAGTTATTCACCACTTTCTTCAGCTAATTTATAAAATTATGGCATGAGACCAACCTATCAATTGAATTGCTATTAAAAAATTTAGTTATTTCATCATCTTCCGTTACCAAATCTTTGAAATTTTATTTAATTTGGTCCATTGGAAGAACATCAATATTCTCATTGAAAAATTTCAGTTGATATTATCAAACTCCTATGAAATATCATTAAAATGTTCCATTATTTCTACGATTTTGTCATCCAATTTCTTAATCAAACCCTGCAACACTTGGGATATAAATTCCATGGCCTTTTGAAACTCAAACAATTTAGAAACATCATCAAGTACTCCTTTAAGGAGTAAATCTGGGTCCACATCTCTAATCTCATTCCATGTAGTTAAATTCATATTCAAATTATTATTATCCTCAGAGATAATTTCATCTATCCTGCGAATAGAACTCTTCTCAGTTTGTAAATCATTATATAATTCAATAGTTGTTTTAACGAAAATATTATCTTCATGAAGCATTCCTTCTATCCATCCATCCACTGATCTTCCCTTCTGACCTATCTTCTCAATTTTATGATATGAAATATCATCCAAACTAGAAGAAACTGTTAGAGCAATTGTAGTTGAAGGATCAATAGTTGAAGTGGGTTGTGTGATTTTCATTAATAGAGTAGTGATTTATTCAACCTTCAACTTCAATTCATCTTTGGAAGCCTTATTTTTATCATATTTCTCCAAAAACATTCCAAGGGCCACCTAAAAATCCTCTTTAGCACCTACATGTGTTTCTTTCCCTAGAGAAAACCTAGAGATCTGATAATCTATTGTTGTTATAGTTTCTTTAGTTTTCCCCTCAATATGGGTGGTTACTTCCATGATCCTTTCTCCTGATTAGTTTACTGATAAACTAGAGACTATATTTGGTTGTTTGGCCTATCTCTTTGGATTAGGTTCCAGCACACTCAGATCTATCATGTCTACAAGGGGCACATTATTCTTTTGCTTTGGGGTTTTGAGATATAACCATTCAAGTATAGTGGACACAGATGAAAGTGGCATGGTTGATTTAGAACTTGAAGCATCAGATAAAAAAATAGTACTAGTAATATTAGTTGGTAATGAAACTAAGGTGGTAATTATAGAAGGTGTGGAAGTGAGAATATCCTCAAGATCGGATGCAATAAGACTGGAAGTTGAAATGGAAGGAAATGAAAGTTGTTGAGAGAGTGGAGTGGAAACTAGAGAAGCAATCATTTCCCCTACTAAGAGGACATGCAAGGATGAAAATAATTTGGCCATGAATGGAGATTGAGAAGTGGAGAGGAGTAAAGGAGAAGAGGATAATGATTGGGAAAGTGGAGCTGAAAATAATGGCAATGGTAATGAAGAAGGGGGTGGAAATTATTGTGACACAACCGGAGAATCACTAACTTTGACAACTCCTGCTACTTATACTATTTAGGAGACATCCTTGGTAATGGTAAATTTTTGAAGATAGAAACTCCCAATAACAAATGAGATCTTCCTTAGAACTATATTGGCCTTTTGAGTAGACCTTTTACCTTTTGTGGGTGTAGGGAGACTCAGTACTGGTTGGGATTATAATCTTATAGATTGATCTAACCCTTTGGGTTAAATTCCAAAGGCATCTAACCAATCATATGTCCTTTGAAGAATGGTCCCTGCCCTTTCCTTAGTATTGCAGAGTTCTTCCTTGGACCAATCTATCCATGGAAAAGGTTGATTGGCAACATTATTGTTCCTCTACACTAGATCCAATCATCATCATCCTCCATCCCTTCTAGAATATCCACAATATTGATTTTTCTAACCTCATTAAAATTCAACCTTTCATATTCTCATTACCTGATGATGACCTCATCTCGACAATGAATCCAAATATCCTCTAGCTGAGGCACATGACAACTGGCCAACCTTGTTTCACTGAATTTACCCTAGTAATAAAAGTTGGTTTTGGGATGGAAATTTCTCAAAGTAACTTCCAACGTTTTTCCATCCACATTATTTGTTTTATAAATGTTGGCATGGGTGTATCTTCCTATTGAAATAGGAAACTGAAATCCTGCCTTATGTGATTTTTTTTAAAATTTTGTGATAATCCAACAATTGTCAAACCAATTCCAATAAAATCCATTTTTCAGTAAGACATATTAGTAACTTGCTTAAAGCACACAAGAAACTGGGAATCCTAATGTATGTAAATGTTGGGAACTAAAGATAGATGGCTACCCATTCTCTCACTTCTTTAAATGCTTCATCAAAAATCCTTTGATTATACACATCCTTATCAAAATGATAAAGGAGGACAGCAAAAAAGGTAGCATTGACTCTATGAAAATGTTTGTTTCCTTCTTCCATTGTAATTTGAATGTAAAAGTGATAAATCGATGACACACTTCTGACACCTTTGGTGTTCAAACCATTGAATTCCCCCGTGGCAATGGTAGCATAAATGAGAAAGGAAGTCATGAAGAAGTTTTTGGACGTTAAAACATTACCCAATTGAAAATAGATTGAGTTGCTTCTATGTTCCCCCAATCGTATGAACTCCTTATTTTTCTTGATAGTAGCAATGTAGAGGAACATCCATTCCTAAAAATCCTTCACAAAATCAAGACCCAAAAATTTGACTCAACAATACAATAATATTACACACTTCCTGGATGAAGTCTGATCGGAACAATGTTTTAGGAAGCTTAATGACACTCTTGGCCAAGTAACTCTTCATTATAACCTTCGTACATAGTTCAATTTCTTTGTCCTAATGTTCCATGGAGGATTCTAGTGAAATTTTTGTATATCCTTCAACATCTAGAAGTTTAAATAAATCCTCATAGAAATCAACATTCATCTTGATTACGACCTTATCGTCATCATTGTTTACTAATTCAGAATCCTTAAGACAAACTCGAGACATTTCATGGATGAAGGAAAACCTACAACGAGAGAGATAACACTGTCAAATATGGCATGCATCTAAGTATTCTTATTAGGAGCTTTTATTCTTTCCCAAAAATCTAGAAAATCTATTTGTCCAAGGTCGGTATCTCCAATATTCCCCAAATCTTAAGATACACATGAGTGAGGAGCAACTCCTAAAATGTGTACTTCATCTTTCCTTTTCCCTTTGATGAGGAGGTTGACATTTAATTCAGAATTCAGAATCCGAATGTCCTTTGGAAATTTTGTAACAAAATTATAAAGGCTGCAAAATGCTGAAGTCTAAAAACGGAAACTCTGAAAAGGCTTTGGCTCCGAAGTATAAACCTCTAAAAACATGAAAGGCAGACCTCTGAACCTTTGAAAAATTAAACTTTGTAAGACCAAAAAGTGAATCTTGAAAATTTAACTATGAAACTCTAACCTATTAACCTTTGAAAATAAAACTTCCAAAAGTCCAAAAAGTAGAGTTCTGAAGCCCCAAAATCTTTAAAACTTGAAATCGTCGAAGGGCACAGAAAGAAATTTGAATGATTATGAATATCTGGAAGAAATTGGTGTGTAATTTTAGACTAGATGCCGACATGAATTTGGATTTGCAATTGTGGAAATCATATGACATGGCTAAAGGAAAAATGATGGATGATGAGGGTTCCATTTCAAACAAGAAAAGAACAAATAAAAGAGAAATAAACAAACGAAGAAAACCCCAAAAGATCATAAACCAAAAATAATAACCCAAAACAAAATTACCTTGAAAATTATGCCTCGAAACTATAGAATGATGTGGTATAATCATAGTGTCATAGAATAATCCAGGTGAAAATTACAAGTATAAATTTGAGTTTATATAGAAAAACCTGGAATTAATGCTCAAAAGCTGACACATGGGGGTATTTGAAAATTAAATGTTCATAGAATCTCCAAAATCATAAAACCCAAAACTTTGAAATGGAAAGTGTTATCACCAAATCATAGCACCCTAATGTTTATACAAGCGCATATACTTGAACTCACGATGTGATTGGATAACATGGGTACTATCTCCAAGTTGTGGGACTTGCTACTTGAGATAGACCTCCAGAGAAAGCTAGTTCTTGCTCCTAAACTACCTGCCACAATCTACTCTAATGCAGGGGAAACTAACTATTCTAATCTAAATTTCTAAGGGACTAGGGAGAGAGAATGCATAAGATGAAATCCTACACTACAGCAGTGATACACCAGAAAAGGAGGGTGTGAGAGTAGTCTTCAAATGCGTGAGATACAGAAGCAAAGTGCACATTAGAAGGGGTGATGACAGTTCTCCATAATCTAGCAAAATGCATTTTTACAACAATATTTCAAACATACACAATGATAATGGATCCCTGCAAGAACATAATAATAGACACAATATTCTTGTAATCAAGGTTAAAGGGGCAAGAATAATGCAAGAAAACACAGCAGGGGAAGATACATCCACAAACTTGTATTTTATTGCTTCCTGGTATGCACAGTTCAATCTAGTACAAGATAAGGGCCTGGATCACCATGCAAGGAGTCCACAACAAGGGCCTGTAACACATTAGCTTCACAAAGCAATTTTGGCAGAGCTTTGCTACAAAACTACCTCCCTTTTACAATGAGCCCAACACTCCCCATTTATAGAACAAAATGAGAAGCAAGAGAGAAGGGAAAAATGGAAATCTCGAAATATGTCCTTCAACCACTTGTAAGTTGCATTAAATGGATTAAAATGATTATATATTACTTGCAAAAGGCTCCCCATACTGTCCCAGGTGCTGCAGCAGAGAAAGAATGATGACCATGCCTCTTAATTGCACTCCCAACTACCAAATACAACACTATTATGAACCCAGCCGTGTTTTCTTAAAAATCTTGATCAATCTCTCATAAAATCTAGAATTTCTTGATTTATGTGCATCAGACTCGGAGCCACGATTCCAACGGTACCAATTTTGTGTGATTTCGTTGAGAAATGCAAAAGTTATGGCCTCCTGAGTGCGGACAGCTATTTTGGGTCTGACAGGCGTTTTCTGTCATTTGACGGGAATGAGCATTAACTGACTGGAGCCAAATATGTTTCTTTTATTTAAATATATCTACCCTTGTTCCAGAAAGTCCAATTTTGTGAAAATCGGAGCTTAGAGTCAAAAGTTATGGCCGTTTGAAGTTCACGGGTCAAACGTTGACTTTTCTTCTTTGCCCTCAGCTGCTTCGGCTTTTCGTGTCCCGCACGTACCTTTGTCCCGGCTGTCCCAGATGAAAATCTCCTGCTTCGGCCGATTCGGGCTTCCTTGTCTCTTTTGTGACCTTTTCTCCTTTTCGCGTCCCGCGCGTCCCTCGCGTACTTTTGTCCCAACTGTCCCGCGGACTGCCCGAAATGGAATGTCTTTCGGCAAATCGGCTGATTCGTGTCCCACACGTACTTTTGTCCCGGCTGTCCCAAACCATGCGAAACAAAACAACAATTTTTCTTGCTTTCGGCCATTTCATCTTTTTGCATCCTTCACGTCTCAACGTCCCAACTGTCCCACGGACCGCCTAGGACAAAAATGTCCAACTTAGCCGATTTTCTTTGTATTTCAGCCCCAAGCTTGGTACGACAAACCTCAGTACAACCCGCGCTGGTACGACCCGAACCCTTCAGACCTGAAATGCTTTAAAACAGTCCTGCAACCTTATTTTTTGCATTTTTTAAATTTTTTCTAACTCGTTGGGATTTCTTCTTGGATGGGAGAGTTAGAAAGAAGCCGGGGGGACCCCAAAAAACATGATTTTGGGCCTCGAATCAATCTACTTGCTCAGGACTGAATAATTTGATGCATGTTATCAAAATTACCTTGAGGGTGAATTTTGGATAACAGAAATTGAGTTTTGCAATATGAAACTTGAAGTCTGAAACCCAGAAAAGCTGAAGTTTCAAAATTTCAGAACTTCGGAGTTTCAAACTTCAGAACTCGGGGAGGACGAAATTATCAAAAGGTGACTTGAAACTCCAAAACCCAAAATTCCAAAGTTCCAAAATTTTAGAACTTTGTAGTTTCAGACTTCAGAAAATAAAAAGTATTTTTTCAAAAAAGCAACGCGAAACTCTGAAACCCAAAAGTCTGAAGTTCCAAAATTTTAGAACTTCGGAGTTTCAGAATTTGGAACTTCGAGTTCAAAAAAGTGAAAAAATTCCAATGATGACTCTGAAACCCAAAATTTTGAAGTTCTAAAATTTCAAAATTTCAAAATTTTAGAGTTCAGAACTCCAAAGTCAAAAAATTTATTTCATATTGGCATGTTCAAAAACCCCAAAAAATAAAACCTTTGAAATCCGAAGTCTGAAATTTTGGACTTCAGAGTTTCAGAAAACTTTCATATTTCAAATACTTTCAGGTGAAACACTTCAGAAAGAATTTAGTCATTTTTTTTTTTTAAAACATCCTCTTCCTAAATTAAAATTTAAAGGTTAACATTTTTGGCGACTGTTGTCGCCAAATCATTGCACCCCCCGAATGGCCTGAAAATGAATCACGACATTCGGTGTGATTGGAACATACATAATCACCTCTCAAGTTATGGGACTTGGGCTCAAGGTGAACCTTTGGAGAAGGCTAAATTTCTCTTCCTAAACTAAACACAACAATACTTCTAATGCAAGATTAAAAGGTTATCTAGTCAGATGCTAACATTTCATAGGATTAGGGAAAGAGATCTATAAGGAAATAAAACCTATACTAGAAGTGGTGATGCACCAAGAAATGGTGTTGCTAGATATAATTATAGATTTCCGATGAAGGGAGATGTTCATGAGAAAGTATGAAATACATTACAAACTCACTTTTACATATAGTACTTCACTCCTTGGTAAGCACAATAACCTCCAAAACTTGTAAAGAAACCTTGGTTACATAATTTACCTGAAAACAAGAGAGAGGCAAAATAGAAGCAAAAAAATCATGGAAGGATATATAACTGATCATAAAGCACAATTCTCATTACTTCAAATACTTGCACAGTGTCATTACATCAATGAAAAACGCATAGGCTACCATTACAATTTGAGAAGAAAGGCTTGAGAGCCTACAACTTCACATCATCTCAGCTTGTGAAGAGAGGGGAAGCTTGAAAAGTGTCTAACTTGTCCAACTTGTATGACCTATTAGAACCCCTTGGAATGATCTTCCAACTTACATTTATAGAAAAACCTGAGTGGTTGAGAGAAAGAAGGAGAAACCCTAGAATCTAGGCCAAAATGTAGGAAACAATTAATCATTGTTGTTGGCCATTATGAATTGAATAGATTCCTCCACATGCTTTGGTTTAAACATCCACTATATTGTATTACGCCAACTTAATCACCACGTTATCTACTCGCCATGAATTGCATTTGACACGGCCACACCATAATAGCTCACTCCACAATCTTGTTTCCACATTCTCTGACCTCTTCTCATCCATGCAACCGCTCATCAATGAAAGACGAGTTCCTCGCATTTTACAATCCTTCACATCTCACCCATTGAGCACATAATTCTCCATGTTACCAGCACCCTTTTACTTTTCCATCTCAGAGATGAACTAGTCCATGTGCCAACTACCCAACACAACTCTGAAATGGCTCAAACCCTCGAAAAGCTGAATATCTAAAACTTTGAATTTCAAAGTTTCAGGATTTTGGGCTTTGGATTTCTTGACCTTATTTTTTTCAAATGGTGATGTGAGTTTTTAAAAAAAAAAATCCGAAAGCCTGAAAAGGCTATGTCTGAAATGAACTCTGAAATAATTCCTGTAGCTCAATCACCATTCCGAGTAATTCATTGTTTTATCCTTTTAAAAAATTACCCCTCAAGCCATTGATAGCAATTCCGATACACCCACACTGGTGTCAATGTCGGCTCTCTGTTCTTCATCCTTGACTGACCATGTTCCAAGCTCTAAGTAAAGTTGGTTCACCCCAACCTCAACAATTAATCCGAGCACAATGAGCCCCATCTCCGATGTAACAAGGTTTTCCCACGTTTTGTCATGTTGAGAAAATCTTGTCATATCTCTGTAATTTTTTACCTTGGCTCGTTGATCTCTGATAATCAAATCGTCCCACTGAGTTATCCATTATATTAGGCTGAATGATTTCTTTGAGGACTGAGTTACCTTATTCGAGACCTTCCTGGTTCTGAGAGAAATGATTCACCTTACAAATTAAGGATGACTCAGTCAACATGATTCCATACCAATCTCATTTAACAACTTGGCTCAATCACCAATCGAGCCTTATCCTGCATAAAGCACAACTTGATTATTTTTCTGTACTAAGTAACCCACCCAAATTGCCATTAAACTTGATTATTTATCTTGACTCTGCAATGAATACCCCACCCCATGAGCTCAGCTCATACTTTTATACCAATGGCTTGGTATCTGCATGTTATCACCATCTCGTGTTTCTTTCACCATTGCCTTGTGGCTTACGAAGTTTCTTCTACCATGAATCATCATCAAAACAACCACCCTAGGTTTTTTAATTCAATTCCTTCTCTTATTAGGACTCCAACCTGAGTCTTCCACCTCAGCTGAGTTATCCATGAATCCCCATGTCCCATTTTCTTGACTAATTATTACTAATACATTCCTTCCTCATGTTGGGACGTCTCTGTGACATTAATCAGTGCCCGACTATTCTTTTGGATCGATAATCTAGTGAGCTTGAGCTCCTATCATTCTGCATTGATCAACCACATTCCCAACCCCATGGCTGACTTGCCCTATTCCTCTCCTCCTTACTACATCCATGACTACCGTCCTTGGCACAATTTGATCTCATGAAACCTAGATTTACTAATATAACCCGTATGTGCCTTAAAAATTACCGTCGCCCATTGTGACAAGACAAGAATTCCTTGAGTGAGCTCTAAGCTCGACTATTTCTGCAATGGCTAGATATTCATAGTCAAGCTTACCTAAACTTATGAAACTCAGTCTTGTTCAAGGCTATTTTTAGCTTGACCTTCTACGATGTGCATGGCTTCCTCTGATGATATTGAACTAGACGTCCCCATTTGAGTTGTGAGCTTGGCTTCACATGGCCAATCTATTTATCTCAATGTCGAGTAGTAATTTCATAGCCAATAGGATTGACCTTCCCATAATTCTCGATGAGATCTAATGGCATTGAAGTCAACTTCTCCTACCTATCATTGTGTCATGTGACTCAGCCCGATAGGACTTCTCCCTTATTTGGATTACCAAGGTCGAGCTTCTTCATTCCCTTAGCACCTGTTGGTCGTCAGATAGGACTTTTTAGAAGAGCAACAGTCAAGGGACAAGAAGTCCCTCCTCTTTAATGGGAGAGGTTCCCTTATTCAGAAACGAACTTATTTACAAATGTACAGAACATTGTTTTATGGTCAAACTTGGATTTTACGAAGTGTTTTCCACAGGATCATCAATTACACAAGGACTGAGGAAAGGGAATAAGAAGATGAGCAGAATAGCAACATTCAGAATTATAGATAGCAGAATAATTCCTCATGTATGCGAAGCTTCAAATATTTAAGACAAGATCATTTGCGATGGCTGAATGAGATTAAATTTAAAGACACAAAGTTCCATAAATAACCTTCTTCAGATTTATTAATCAAGGACACAAAGTTCCTTCTTGGTTGTACAAGATCACTGTATTTGCAAAACTGAACAGTATGCAATCAGAGAGACTAACGAGGTTAGGAACAAAATGATCTCCACAATATTAAAGGAAAACACAGAGATAACAAGAATTAGATAGACAGAGAATGAAAAGCCCTTTTGTATTTATTTCTTTAAGATCTATTTACACTTTCAGCAAATATTCCAAGTTCTTCCTCCCCTCAAAATGGCGTGGAAAGGCCATTATATAGCTTACAAGTCAGTTACTCTTCGTAACCGTTTCTTTTAACTAAAGAATAGTTAAGGACCGCCAGTTGCAATACCTTAACTAATTACAAAGAATACGAAAAGAAAGGGAAGAAGAGAAAAGAAAGGGGAAGGAGACATGTGGCCAGCTACTGGGAGGGGCCCACTGTCTTCAGAATCCGCTGCCTGAATTTCTTCAATGACTCAGCTATATCTCTGCCACGAGGGACTGACGTGTTGGCTGCAGACTGAGTCCAAAATCCTAGACATTTCTCCATCTCTTTATCAAACTCGACGTGAGTATGATAATCTTTGTTTGCTTCTTCAATGGCAGACTGAAGAGAACAAATTTCCTTCATCTTTTCCTTAGAGATGGAGCTTTCCTTGAATAGATGATCTTTAACAAAAGCTCTGAACTGAGCTTTGATTTCTTGCAAGGACAAGGAAACACCAGAGTTTTCATCTTGAAGATGACAATGTATATCTTTGAAAGCAGCAGCTGCCAGTGTCTTGAAAGCTTCTCCCTTCTGCCAGTTGTTCTTCATTTCTCCCACAGCTTCCTCCAGGACTTTGATTTTCCACTCTACGCTGTAGACCCAGGATTTTGATAGATTGTCTTTGGCATCATCGAAAATCTTATTCGCCAGTAAGATGTTCTCATCTGTCTATCCCATGAGGCGAAGGTCTACAATGCAACTGCTCCAGAGTTTAAACTCTTTATCCATAACCCCAATAGCAGAGGATAGCTTTTGTTGCAAATTGTCTACCTTTCCATGTAGTTTAAAAGCTTCATCGATGAAGTTTAGCCCAGCAACAAGCATGTCATCTACCATGGCTTCAATAGCTCTGCCATAGACAGAATACTTGTGCATATCTTTAATACTTTGCACTTTATCTTGGCTTAGAATCACCGGAGGCGGTAGAGCAATCAAGGGGGTAGGGTCCAAAACTTTGTCCTTAGACAAAAGTGACTTGATAAAACTTGTGAGAACATGGGCTTGTTCTTCCAGCTGTTCAATAGTCTGCTGCCCTTTCTCTACCCTTCCAATGACTCTTGTGACTGGTCCCAAGCTTTGAGAGGAGGATTTCCTCTTCCTTTTGTCAACCAGAGGTTGCACCCAAGCAAAAGAGGAAGAAGAATCTGCAGGAGGGGCAAGGGGACCAAGAGACAGGGAGCTCATGACACTCAGGGTCTGCGCAGCTGTTGACTCAAGCTGAGACGTGAGTAGAGCACTGGAGGCAATGGCAGTAGAGGAATCAATAGCACCCGGAAGTTCAGTGCTCTGGACCTCTTTGTCCTTATCTGCTGGGTCTTCAGGAACATTGCAGGAGTGGGCATCTCACTTTCTTCACTTTCACTGAGAACAATGATGTTCTCTGGCCCTATAGGCAACTCTACCCTGTTTTCTTGGAGGATCATTCTCTGCAGGTTCCTTCTTTAACCTCTTTGAGTTTCTTCCTGTATACCTGGGTAGATGGAGAAGGAGTAGATTCTACATGTCCCTGAGCTGTTGAGGCAGGAGGGGTTTTCACTGGTGTTCTAGACTCTGGAACTGATGCCTCTCTTATGGGTGTCAAATCATCCTTGGAGCTAGATTCTCCTGAGTGCCTCTTGAATTCTTGGATCTTCTTACTGAACCAGACCCTAGTCCTGATTAAGACTGGAGCAAGAATCTCAGCCAGATCATCTCTCTCTTTCCTGTTCCAATCCAGGTCCTCCAGAGGGGTGTGCTTAATCACATTTTCATACTCATAAGAGTATAGATCAGAATTGTCATCCTGGAGACCTTCAGGAACTTGCTACAGACTGAGTTCTTGGATCAATTGCAGGGAGAACCTGCCACAATGCCTTCTTCTGGCTTCAAAATCATCTGCACAGTCAGCCCAGTAGTCTTCTGTATCTGCCCTATGATGATAGACTATCTTGATGTTCTGTTCAATGAACTTCTTCAAGTCAAAATAGGTTCTTGGCTTGAAGAAATGAACAGTGATAAGGACCAGGGCTCTTTCTATGTTCTGAGCATCCAGAGCTGTTTTGCATGTGTAATTTCCTAGAGAGATGGGAAAGTGCAAGCCAGAAATCTTCTTGTCTCTGCAAGTTCTGTGCAACTTGTCTAGTTGCCTGCATATTTCAATCAAGGCCATTTTGTCATTGCAGAACATGGGAAGCCACAGAGGGGTGTTCTCATAGCCAGCAAGCCTGATATAGGAAAATTTCCTGAATTGGATGAAATAGGCTCCATACTGCGATATCAGGTTCATGGCTTCATCTTAAAACCTTCTTGTAGTATCACCTTCGAGCAATCTGACCACGTACATGGTGAAAGCATCATTGACCCTTCTCAAATTGTGGTTGTTGGTCTCCAAGGTGAACTGCGGGCAATAGGCATACACTGGATCATCTTTGTGTGCATCTATATAGGAGAAACCAAACCACTGCCTGGATGCTGCTAGGGTATACATCAGGTATGAAGTCATATAGAACTTCTTTGTTTGTTGGACGTTGGATAGCTGCTCCGCCAAATTCATGTTGATGATCTCTGCCCAGTTGATGTTTTGTGTTCCCTCGCACACCATGCTGATGAGCGGGCACATCCAGAAATGAAACTCATTGGTGGAGGGCAAACCCATAACCCGAGCCAGCAGGATTATGAAGTCTGACAGTTCTTCATTGAAATCTCCTCGGAAGAGGGTTTTGGTTAGGTGAGAAGCACCTTTCTTAGGGTTCTTCAACCAAGACTTCGCCACTCGCATCTTATATTTGTCACTGTCTTGGTCGAACATAGCCTGTGCTTGATCCCGGGAGACGACTATAGCATTGTCCATCTCCAGAATCCTCAGAGCAGCACCAATGGCGGCAGCGTCCAGCTTGGCAATGAGTTCCCCATGTACATTTGTCAATTCGCTTGAAGCGGGGTCGAAGTGAGCTCCACATGAAAGCACTGTATCAACACACTGTACTGAGATTGGGAATCCTCCGGCAAAAGCTAAACCACTATCATTAATCATCTGTGCCATTGGTGTAGGGTTTGCATTTGTCATTCTTGCCCAAAAATCTCCGAAGTCGAGATGACGAGCTTCGCTGTCCCCTATATTGCTAACAGCAGACTCAAGTGGAGAAATTTGCTCCTGTCCCTGGAACTTGATCTTCATATTGATAATCTCGGAGCTGCAACCTAGACTTCTGGAAGGAATTTGCAAAATGGAGGGGGGATTGTGCAGGTTTTCAAATTGCAAGGGTTCGAGAAAAAGGTAGCATGGAAGCAATGCGAAAAATACAAAGGGGAATGCTCATTATATAGCCGTTTGGAGAGAGGAATGACTTTAATGCGCATTGAATACACAACCACCAATTTGAAAAGCATCATACTCGGAGTGAGCGGGAAAAACTAAGTGTGAATGATACTTGGTACGCTTAGGACATGTGAGACGCGAATGTGCAAAACACACGGCTCGGCCGGTTCAGGCGAAACAGGGAGAGGACGCACAAATGCATTTGGGACAAATGAGACGAAAATGTGCGAAGTACGCTATTCGGGTGTTTCCGCCGAAATTGGAACAAAGGGCTCATTTGGACTTGGGACATTCGGGACAAAAAGTTCCGAAGTACGTGACTTGACCGGCTCAGCCGAAATTGGGAAAGCTCACACTTTTTAAAATGGGGCAGTTGGGACAAAATTACGTGAAGGACGCGGTTCGGGCAAATCGGCCGAAAATGGGAAAGCTCGCACTTTTTAACTTTGGGACATTTGGGACAGGAAAGTGCGAAGTACGCGGGAAGGATGATTCGGCCGAAATTGGAACAACATGCAAAATAAGTTTTGGGACACTTGGGACAAAACTTTCCGACGGGCCCGAAAAATGGGATAGCTTCGGGGATTTCGGCCGGTCGGGTAACAGAATGCACTTCGTACTTGGAACATTGGGACAAAAAAGTTCCGACACGGCCTGAAAATCACACAAAATGACCCAAAACACAGATTTTTTCAATTTCACGACTTAGGCACCTCAGAGAAAAACCCTAAAACTCAAAAATTTTGAAAATTTACTCTTATCAGAGCGGGGAATTTTGAGTGGACAACCACTGGCTCCTTCTGGGGATGACTTGGTATAATTCTCGGAATGAGACAAGGCAAGAACTTAGACAAACTCGGTGAAGCAGACCAGTGCCTTATCCATTGGGTAAAGGAGTCAAAAACAAACCATACAGAGGGCAACACACACAACAACAGAAGGGAAACACACCGAAAGCAGAAAAGCAAAAAAACACTGTACAGAATATACAAAGGACTCCCTAGTCACCTAGGACTTGAACAACTTCAAATACTGCCCACTATAAGGAAGTGGAGCGGAGAACCATCCATGTAATCAAGATAGAAAGAGTTCTTACCAGCAAAGTGTCTTATCTTGAATGGTCCGAGCCCACAGGGAATCAAATTTTCCATGGCTGCCACGAGGTTCATGTCTTTTGTCCCATAACAGCACGGTATCTCCAACTTGGAACTCTCTGAACCTAGCTTTCTTGTCAAACAGAGCTTTTACCTTCTACTGGTGAACAGATATCCTGTCAGCAACCTCCAATCTGTCCTCGTTCAGTTGTGCAGGTACATGATTCTTTTATCCAGAGCATCACTGAAACTAGTATCTGCAATGGCCTTCATCAGGTGCAAGGCTAGCAGTTCCACTGTCACTGGCAATTGAGCTTCTACTCCATACACCACTTGAAAAGGAGACATTCCAATGGCTCTTTTAGGTGTGATCTTGTCCGCCCAAAGAGCATCATAAAGCTTCTTATGCCAGTTTCCCTGGGACTCATTGACCAACTTCCTTATGATAGTCACCAGATTTTTGTTGGTGGATTCTACTTGTCCATTCCCCTGGGGATAATAATCTGAAGAATGAGCCAGAGAGATGCCATACCCGTAGCAGAAATCCATTATCTTAGTTGAGGAGAAGTTCGAAGCATTATCTGTTACAATCTTGTTAGGTACACCATACCTTACCAAGATGTTCTCCTTGATGAAGTTGCATACACTTCAGAAGTAGTGCTCTTGACTGGAATAGCTTCCACCCATTTGGTGAAGTAAGTCAGTGGCAGTTAGCACATGCGTGTGACCAGCACTAGAAACAGGATTCAGTGTACCAATGAATCTAGAACCCCATTGTTGGAAATGGTTCCTCGATCACAACTGGCTTGAGAGGTAAAGATGCCAATTTAGGTCTTCCCACAAAGGTCTGACAAGCTTCACATTTAATCCACCCACTTGGATGCTCTCTGAACAAGAAGGCCAAGTAATATCCTCCCCGGAGTATCTTGTGGAGCTGTGACTGTTGATGAATAGTGCCCTCCACATGCCTGATCATGGAAAGCTGAGAGCAACTTTCTCTGCTGCTCCTGTCCACACACTTCAGAAATCTCCCATCTAAACACACGCTTGAACAAGGCATTTTCCCATAGTACATATTGTGCTGATCTCAATTAATAGTCTCTTTTTCCTTGGCAGTTAAATGAGAGGGGCATTCCCCATAGGTGAGAAAATGGGCAATGTCAGAATACCATGCATCGACTGAACTAAGGAATAGAACAGTAGGGAATGTCAGCTTTCTCCTCCAGCAACTCATGTTTGGCTCCTTCAGCAATGAGCTCACAAAGACCCTTTCCACGAACCAGCTTGGGTTGGTTTTGATATCAATGTCATACTCCTGGACTTTAGCCACCCTTTCCTCTCTTGGACCCAAATTCTTGCTGTGTAAGAAGTGACTTAACATTCGTATCTGGAACCAGCACCATAGAGTGAGAGTTGAGGATATAGAAACGGAACTGCTTGGACAGCTTTGACTACTGCAAAAAGCATGCTTCTCCATCATGGTGGTAATTTTCGACTCATGATCTTTCAGGAATAGCTCATGAAGGAAATTGGTAGCTGCATGTCCATCAGGGGGAGGTCTTCTTGGGTGTAAGACAGCAGCCAGGGTTTATCTGTAGCATAGCAATAGATGATGAATCTTTGCTGAAGTCAGGAAGGCCAAAACTGGAGTTTTAGCAATGGCTTCTTGATACCCCTCAAAGGATTCCTTTCCTTCAGAAGACCAACCAATGTTTGGCTTCCCTTCATCATCTGAGAAATGTTCAAAGTCAACTCTACAAAATCAGGGATGAATCTTCTGAAAAAATTGATCTTACCGAAGAAGGAATGCACGCCTTTTTTACTGGTTGGGGAGAGGAATTTGGCTGATGTCCTTAACTCGTTCAGGATCCTCTTAGATACCATCCTTTGTAACAATTTTCCTACTATCTTTTCCTTCCTAAAACACAGAAACAGATTTTTTAGGATTTAAAGAAATTCCATGCTCTCGCATCTCAGCAGAACTGTTTCGCAGGTGATCAAATGATCTGCTCTTGTCTTTGAAAACACTGTCAGGTCATCAAGATATATGATGATACATTTCCCTTTCAAGCTTCCAAAAGCCAAATCCATAGCTCTCTGGAAAGTGGCACCAAGCCAGCATTAATCAGCCCAAAAGGCATTCTCTTGTAGGCGAAGGTACCCAAAGGAGTGGTGAAGGCTGTCTTGTGTTGATCTGCAGTATCAACCTCTACCTGATTGTATCCCGAGAATCCATCAAGCATAGATAACATTTCAGATCCTGTTACTACTTGCAATATTTGATCCATCATAGGCAGAGGGTAGTTATCTTTCAGAGAAGCCTGATTCAGGTTCCTGAAATCAACACAGATGCGGATCCTCACCATTCTTCTTCCTAACAGGCACAATGTTTGCAATCCATGTTTGAATGGTGAATGGGAAAAAATGATTTTAGCCTTCAACAATTTCTGAATCTCCTGAAATCTAGTGTCCGCTATTTTGGGATTATACTCTGCCTTTGTTTCTGCTTGAATGGAAGGCTTGATTCCTGGTTGAGAGGGATAGAGTGTTGCATGTCTTTTTGGCTTGAAGGACTTTTTAGATCTCATAAGAATATGCAAGAAACATCCTTGTATGACTTGCCTTAGAAGAATCAATTTTGCTCTTCTTCACTCTCATCGGTTGTGCAACAGTTCCAATATTTACCAGCTTGGTGATCAGTAGAACTCCCTATTCAATCTTATCATACTCAGCTGATTGCTGAGGTCACAGATAGAAGCTTTAGATTTTACATATCTGTCATTGTTATCACACAACTCCCTCCTCCAAAAACTCACCAAACCTTGGGAATCTTGTTTCCTTTGGAGGTTAATGCTACCCTTCCTGATCCTACGTTTTCTTCGGGCATGGTCAGAGGGACACACTCTCATGAGGCAGGTTGTCACTTCCTCAAAATACAGTTGTTCGAAATACCTTTGAGTTCCAGAAGGAAAGCAAATGCCTGGTCATCGTTGAAAACTTGCCAGTTATTGGTATTGTCAGGTACCACTAGGCCGGTGGACCATTTCCAATAGTGAAACGTAATCCTGAGAGAATTCAGGATGGGGAATCAGTAGTGACCCTGGACAGCCAGTGAATCAGCCCCTGCTGTTTCTTTTCTCTAGGTATTGCTTCAAATAGAGCAAGCGTCAAGGAATTCAATTGAATCCCAAACCTGATTCCGGTAATGCTTCAGCCTCCCCATTTTTTACCTGAAAAAGACTTCTGACTTGCTTTACATCATCTCTGCATCATCACGAGCCAGAAGATTTTCACACCTTCATTCTTTGGCCACTTGCAGTCCAAGAATGAGAGCCTCATACTCTGTTGTATTGTTAGTGTTTTCGAACCTGCAACTTAAATGAAAACGGTGTAGCAGCCTTCAGTTAGGATGGTACAAATGTGAATAGTCTATGATTACACTAGTAGGACACCTCTCCAGAACTAGCCGAGGAGACATGTCCAATGCTGTATTTCTGACAAAACAATGGAAAAGCCAAACCACTAACAACCCAAAACTACCCACATGTGGAGAAAGATGCGAATACGTTGTGTGGTCTGATGACAGAAACTTATATGTCCATAGGTTTGGAGTAGTGATTCGATCAGGGGACAATCATGTAATTAGCTTCGAAGTTAGAAATATGAAGCAAAGTCCCATCCTATTTGTCGGTCATAGAGTATTGATGCCTTAGGTCATCGGTTGTCGCTTGCACAATTACTCAGATTGGTTTCCGCAGCACAGCTTCATTCATGTGTCCATTGACATGTATGATTCGTGGGACCAAGCCATTTAATCCTCTCCCCCACATCTTATATCGAAAGTTCCTACTTAGCAAATTCCGGAAGGGGAGGAATGGCGCTACTAGGATGGTAGCCACTTTCTTTTGAGGTACAGTAGGAAGCCACTGCGCATCTTTAATCCGTCCAACCAAGCACTTCCTTCTTCCATGATTACAGATCATAAGTACGAGTGAGGTCAAGCCTAAAGATGAGCTATCTTTAGCAGGCTCACGTTATCCTGAGGCTGGAGGTGCGCGGGAATCTATACACACACACGGGTCGTGTTAAGCGTAAAGTCACAGACGAGAGGAGGAACATGGCCATGCTTGTCCGAGAAAGAGGGGAACGTGTAGTGTTGAAGTAAGCGGTGTACACACAGGTGAGCGACAGAATACTGTCACTCCAGGTGTGAGGGCGGAGAAAGGGGAAGAGGGAGGGACGGGGGGGGGGGGGAATGGAGAGGAGGTGCCACAGCATGGGGAGGGTGAGAGACTACACGGACATCCGCTGTTGTTACAAGCACTACCGACTAGGCTGTGGTGTAAGAAGGAGGGAGTTGGCAAAGGCCTCTAGGGTGGTCTGGAATGGGAAAATTAACAAATTGGGGGATCATCTTGGCAAAAGCCTGGGATATTTTGGTAGTAACTCAGTTCTGAATTTTGAAAAACCTTGGTCTTTTTAGGTGATCAACAATATCAAAGGATCCAAGGTAGATGGACCATCATCATTTGGAATTCTAAGGCTTATCAACTTTGAGAGAAAATAAGGAACTTTTGCTAGTAGGATTGGCGGGACTTACCTTTTGGTGGCACATGAGGTATAGGGATTAGGAAACCTCTTCTTGGCAATTATCAGATAGTTTCGGCTGCTCCGTAGATTTCTTCATGGGCTGTGTTACTACTTTCTCCTTCTCTGCCTCGTCTGTTCTTGAGTCATACAGCAAATGATTCACCATTCAGATCTCTACCCCACTTCTCATAATCATCTCCGTCATCATGCCTGCCTTCCGGTGAAAGAAATTAACCCGAGATCCTTCGAGTTCTTCCGCCTCATCATCAAATTCCTCCAGGAACTCCTCACGAGCTTCATCGTCCACATCATTCATCTGGCTCTTCAACTTCACAGGTTTCTCAAAGGAATTTTGACAGGAGGACCTTCAAGTGCTAGTCTTGTGTGAGGAGCAGGCAAATGATTTCTTTCTGGGTGGAACTTTTCTTCTTGGAACACTATACATACGGGGGCATGCTGACGCATTGTTTCATTTTATAGCTACTAGAGCATTTTCAAGTTTCTGGACTAATGGACATATTTGGGTCCCAGATGTGGAGAAGGAAAAACAATCAATTTAGATTTGGGAGGATCTCTCTTCACCTTCCCTGACATTCAGGTCTCCTCGACACTAACAGCCAGTTCTTGATACCAGAATTACTCCAAGATTAACCCTTCTTAGAGCATAACTGACTTTGGGCGTTGAGAATTTAGAAGAAACTTTTTGATTTGATCAACCGGTCGCTATTTTCACATGAATTTTGTTGATCAGTCTGTTGAAACCGAGCCACACATTCTCTCAGGGGTTCTGATGAATCTTTCTTCATCTAGAACTTTGGGCAAGCGGGCATGCACATCTTCCTCTGGCCAGCTTTAACGGCTTTCGAACTGATTCTCAATTGTATGCCAGTTGCTGATGGCGCCAGCCGGACGGTGATAGAACCAATCAGGCAGCATTATCCTTAACGTCTCAACGAACAGCCTTAACTGAGAATGTCTGTCATGTTCAAAACTCCCAAGACTCCACATCCAACTATGAAGGCCGGCAAGGTGTTCATCAGGGTTGTACTTTGGCCATCTCCTCTAAAAACTTGGGGAGTTCTTTCGTTAACCTCTCTAGGACCATGCAAAGGCTTAGTAAGGGGGCCAGGGGACCGACACTTGACCCCGGCAATTGGGTGCGCATTTCTTGGAAATCCGGCACTTGGAAGGGAACTGTGCACAGCTAGGATCAAGCTCGAGTTGGGACTAGCATGTTCTAGAAGAATACCACATTAGGACTTCTATCTGAACAGGCGGAGTGCTCGTCGAACGGGTTCTTCTATTTGAAGGGAAAGGAAAACCCTGTTGCTCCAAAAGCTGAAACTGAGAATCTTTGATACCAAGGGTCCTTCTCCCTCGAGTGAAATGCGGAGTCGCCAGATCAAAGGATGATCGAAAAATTGCAGTACCGGAATGCGATTTTCCCCAGCGGAGTCGCCAAAAAACTGTCGGTCGTAAGATAGGACTTTTTAGAAGAGCAACAGTCAGGGGACAAGAAGTCCCTCCTCTTTAATGGGAGAGGTTCCCTTATTCAGAAACGAACTTATTTACAAATGTACAGAACATTGTTTTATGGTCAAACTTGGATTGTTACGAAAGTGTTTTCCACAAGGATCATCAATTACACAAGGACTAAGGAAAGGGAATAAGAAGATGAGCAGAATAGCAACATTCAGAATTATAGATAGCAAAATAATTCCTCGTGTATGCGAAGCTTCAAAGAATTTAAGACAAGATCATTTGCGATGGCTGAATGAGATTAAATTTAAAGACACAAAGTTCCATAAATAAACCTTCTTCAGATTTATTAATCAAGGACACAAAGTTCCTTCTTGGTTGTTACAAGATCACTGTATTTGCAAACTGACAGTATGCAATCAGAGAGACTAACGAGGTTAGGAACAAAATGATCTCCACAATATTAAAGGAAAACACAGAGATAACAAGAATTAGATAGACAGAGAATGAAAAGCCCTTTTGTATTGATTTCTTTAAGATCTATTTACACTTTCAGCAAATATTCCAAGTTCTTCCTCCCCTCAAAATGGCATGGAAAGGCCATTATATAGCTTACAAGTCAGTTACTCTTCGTAACCGTTTCTTTTAACTAAGAATAGTTAAGGACCCGCCAGTTGCAATACCTTAACTAATTACAAAGAATACGAAAAGAAAGGGAAGAAGAGAAAAGAAAGGGGAAGGAGACAGGTGGCCAGCTACTGGGAGGGGCCCACTGTCTTCAGAATCCACTGCCTGAATTTCTTCGATGACTCAGCTATATCTCTGCCACGAGGGACTGACGTGTTAGCTGCAAACTGAGTCCAAAATCCCAGACATTTCTCCATCTCTTTATCAAACTCGACGTGAGTATGATAATCTTTGTTTGCTTCTCAATGGCAGACTGAAGAGAAAAAAATTTCCTTCATCTTTTCCTTAGAGATGGAGCTTTCCTTGAATAGATGATCTTTAACAAAAGCTCTGAACTGAGCTTTGATTTCTTGCAAGGACAAGGAAACACCAGAGTTTTCATCTTGAGATGACAATGTATATCTTTGAAAGCAGTAGCTGCCAGTGTCTTGAAAGCTTCTCCCTTCTGCCAGTTGTTCTTCATTTCTCCCACAGCTTCCTCCAGGACTTTGATTTTCCACTCTACGCTGTAGACCCAGGATTTTGATAGATTGTCTTTGGCATCATCGAAAATCTTATTCGCCAGTAAGATGTTCTCATATGTCTGTCCCATGAGGCGAAGGTCTACAATGCAACTGCTCCAGAGTTTAAGCTCTTTATCCATAACCCCAATAGTAGAGCATAGCTTCTGTTGCAAATTATCTACCTTTCCATGTAGTTTAAAAGCTTCATCGATGAAGTTTAGCCCAGCAACAAGCTTGTCATCTACCATGGCTTCAATAGCTCTGCCATAGACAGAATACTTGTGCATATCTTTAATACTTTGCACTTAATCTTGGCTTAGAATCACTAGAGGCGGTAGAGCAGTCAAGGGGGTAGGGTCCAAAACTTTGTCCTTAGATAAAAGTGACTTGATAAAACTTGTGAGAACTTGGGCTTGTTCTTCCAGCTGTTCAATAGTCTGCTGCCCTTTCTCTACCCTTCCAATGACTCTTGTGACTGTTCCTGGAGGTTGTGAATTTCACCTTCAAGAGTAGACTCTCCCATAGGGATCCTTGAAAGCTCTAAGTCAGATGTCAGCAAGTTTGATTCTGATTTGTCTACTGTAGGCTTATCAATCTCCAAGAATTGCTGACCTTGGGCATCAGACACAATTCTGGAGGTGGTTCTAGATTTCTTGGCACGAGAAGGAGTGGTGCCCAACAAGGATGCTACAGCATCAAAATTTGGTCCCAAGCTTTGAGATGAGGATTTCCTCTTCCTTTTGTCAACCAGAGGTTGCACCTAAGCAAAAGAGGAAGAAGAATCTGCAGGAGGGGCAAGGGGACCAAGAGACATGGAGCTCATGACACTCAGGGTCTGTGCAGCTGTTGACTCAAGCTGAGACGTGAGTAGAGCACTGGAGGCAATGGCAGTAGAGGAATCAATAGCACCCGGAAGTTCAGTGCTCTGGACCTCTTTGTCCTTATCTGCTGGGTCTTCAGGAACATTTGCAGGAGTGGGCATCTCACTTTCTTCACTTTCACTGAGAACAATGATGTTCTCTGGCCCTATAGGCAACTCTACCTGTTTTCTGTGAGGATCATTCTCTGCAGGTTCCTTCTTTACCTCTTTGAGTTTCTTCCTGTATACCTGGGTAGATGGAGAAGGAGTAGATTCTACAGGTCCCTGAGCTGTTGAGGCAGGAGGGGTTTTCACTGGTGTTTCAGAATCTGGAACTGATGCCTCTCTTATGGGTGTCGAATCATCCTTGGAGCTAGATTCTCCTGAGTGCCTCTTGAATTCTCGGATCTTCTTACTAAACCAGACCCTAGTCTTGATTAAGACTGGAGGCAAGAATCTCAGCCAGATCATCTCTCTCTTTCCTGTTCCAATCCAGGTCCTCTAGAGGGGTGTGCTTAATCACATTTTCATACTCATAAGAGTATAGATCAGAATTGTCATCCTGGAGACCTTCAGGAACTTGCTACAGAATGAGTTCTTGGATCAATTGCAGGGAGAACCTGCCACAATGCCTTCTTCTGGCTTCAAAATCATCTGCACAGTTAGCCCAGTAGTCTTCTGTATCTGCCCTATGATGATAGACTATCTTGATGTTCTGTTCAATGAACTTCTTCAAGTCAAAACAGGTTCTTGGCTTGAAGAAATGAACAGTGATAGGGACCAGGGCTCTTCCTATGTTCTGAGCATCCAGAGCTGTTTTGCATGTGTAATTTCCCAGAGAGATGGGAAAGTGCAAGCCAGAAATCTTCTTGTCTCTACAAGTTCTGTGCAACTTGTCTAGTTGCCTGCATATTTCAATCAAGGCCATTTTGTCATTGCAGAACATGGGAAGCCGCAGAGGGGTGTTCTCATAGCCAGCAAGCCTGATATAGGAAAATTTCCTGAATTGGATGAAATAGGCTCCATACTGCGATATCAGGTTCATGGCTTCATCTTAAAACCTTCTTATAGTATCACCTTCGAGCAATCTAACCACGTACATGGTGAAAGCATCATTGACCCTTCTAAAATTGCGGTTGCTGGTCTCCAAGGTGAACTGCGGGCAATAGGCATACACTGGATCATCTTTGTGTGCATCTATATAGGAGAAACCAAACCACTGCCTGGATGCTGCTAGGGTATACATCAGGTATGAAGTCATATAGAACTTCTTTGTTTGTTGGACGTTGGATAGCTGCTCCACCAAATTCATGCTGATGATCTCTGCCCAGTTGATGTTTTGTGTTCCCTCGCACACCATGCTGATGAGCGGGCACATCCAGAAATGAAACTCATTGGTGGAGGGAAAACCCATAACCCGAGCCAGCAGGATTATGTAGTCTGACAGTTCTTCGTTGAAATCTGCTCAGAAGAGGGTTTTGGTTAGGCGAGAAGCACCTTTCTTAGGGTTCTTCAACCAAGACTTCGCCACTCGCGTCTTATATTTGTCACTGTCTTGGTCAAACATAGCCTGTGCTTGATCCCGGGAGACGACTATAGCATTGTCCATCTCCGGAATCCTCAGAGCAGCACCAATGGCAGCAGCATCCAGCTTGGCAATGAGTTCCCCATGTACATTTGTCAATTCGCTCGAAGCGGGGTTGAAGTGAGCTCCACATGAAAGCACTGTATCAGCACACTGTACTGAGATTGGGAATCCTCCGGCAAAAGCTAAACCACTATCATTAATCATCTGTGCCATTGGTGTAGGGTTTGCATCTGTCATTCTTGCCCAAAAATCTCCGAAGTCGAGATGACGAGCTTCGCTGTCCCCTATATTGCTAACAGCAGACTCAAGTGGAGAAATTTGCTCCTGTCCCTGGAACTTGATCTTCATATTGATAATCTCGAAGCTGCAACCTAGACTTCTGGAAGGAATTTGCAAAATGGAGGGGGGATTGCGCAGGTTTTCAAATTGCAAGGGTTCGAGCAAAAGGTAGCATCGAAGCAATGCGAAAAATACAAAGGGGAATGCTCGTTATATAGCCGTTTGGAGAGAGGAATGACTTTAAGGCACATTGAATACACAACCACCAATTTGAAAAGCATCATACTCAGAGTGAGTGGGAAAAACTAAGTGTGAATGACACTTGGTACGCTTGGGACATGTGAGATGTGAATGCGCGAAACACACGGCTCAGCCGGTTCGGGCAAAACAGGGAGAGGACGCACAAATGCATTTGGGACAAATGAGACGAAAATGTGCGAAGTACGCGATTCGGGTGTTTCGGCCGAAATTGGAACAAAGGGCCCGTTTGGACTTGGGACATTCGGGACAAAAAGTTTTGAAGTACGCGACTTGACCGGCTCGGCTGAAATTGGGAAAGCTCACACTTTTTAAAATGGGGCAGTTGGGAAAAAATTGCGCGAAGGACGCGGTTCGGGCAAATCGGCCGAAAATGGGAAAGCTCGCACTTTTTAACTTTGGGACATTTGGGACAGGAAAGTGCGAAGTACGCGAGAAGGATGATTCGGCCAAAATTGGAACAACATGCAAAATAAGTTTTGGGACACTTGGGACAAAAATTTCCGACGGGCCTGAAAAATGGGACAGCTTCGGGGATTTCGGCCGGTCGGGTAACAGAATGCACTTTCGTACTTGGAACAGTTGGGACAAAAAGTTCCGACAGGCCCGAAAATCACACAAAATGACCCAAAACACAGATTTTTTTCAATTTCACGACTTAGGCACCTCAGAGAAAAACCCTAAAACTCAAAATTTTGAAAATTTTACTCTTATCAGAGCGGGGAATTTTGAGTGGACAACAGCACCGAATTGGAATTCCTTCAACTCAGTGAGGCACTTCAATTTCTCAGCCTCCACTCCACTTATTATGGGGTCATCTCTTTTTGGTGAGCCATTGAGTGATATGAGCTTGAATTTGAACTCTTAGCAATATATACCCTCCATTACCGATTTTCATCCAAGACTTGGCTTGTAATGCCCACCGCCTAATTCACTTTCAACTCAACTTATTATTATTTAGGGCAATGTTCGCACATCTCCACAAAATCTCTTGGCTACATATCAAGCTACAGTGACCAAGTCTCCTTCATGGTGAAGTCCCCTTGATCCCATAATTTTCCAAAGTCCTTCAAACTTGTTAGTACCAGTTTTATTAATCACCTACAATCTCTATGGAAGAGCTCGGTCTACATGCTCTGCACAACAATACTTCAGCGTTACGTGAGCTACTCTATCTGCATGACATAAGTTATTCTTGTGAAAATCTGAAAACACATTGGGCCCTCTTTTATATGGAAAGTTGATATTCCTTCATGCTATAATCTAATTCAATGTCATGCCTTCTATTCTTAATTAGGAGAATCATTCAGTCATGAACTCCTTGAATCTTGCCATTATTTAATGAGATCATTATTTCAAGCTTCAAACTTTGACCTATTTCCAAGCCAATGCCAAAATAGATTGCTTGAGAATACCCCAAGTGATCCCTAAGCTCTCCATCAGAACTCACTATGTTTAATCCTTTGACTCATTATCTACCTTGAGCTCATAAGATCTCAGTCTTTTATACACCCCAAATAACTTAGCCATACTCCCTTTACTTTCCCATCAATCTGTCACAACAGAACTCAATGAATCATGTAGAGCTCTAATCTTACTATTACAATCATGTCATGTCATTCCCCACGTAGAACCAATACATTCTTTAACTCTTCTCTCCTGAGCTAACACTCCACCAGTGAACTATCCATTTTTCCAAAACTCACCTTCGTGCACACTCAACATGGCTCAGCTTCTCGAGCTACCCTTCTCTTCTACAATATTGAGCTTGAAGCCCCTAAACTGAACTTACGATCTTTGTTCAATTAGCTCACTAAAACTAAGTTGATCTTGTGATAGTTATCCATCATGCAAAAATGTTGATTTGGTTCTATTCTATAATCCCATGAAAACCAATCCTTCTTGTCTCAGGAAACGCTTCTTTAATTATCACAAGTGATTTAGCTAAAGTCTGAAAATGATATTCAATGGGAAGATTATGCATGTAACCTTTCTTTCCCCCTGAAACTAAAACATACTTCAAATCTGCAAACTCATGCTCACTATCATAAATTTTACCACCATTGTCCATTTTTACCCAGGAGGGCAAAAATGGATAACATCGACCTCCAGGGAATTTTTTCCTACTAAATTTTAGGCTAGTAGCCTTATGCAAACCATTAGGCAAAAGAGTCCTAAAATAATAATAAATTCAGAGTGCACACTAAACAAAATAAAATAGAAAATTAAACATCAAAATGTGCGAAGCACTTGGAGGAAAAGACAAAACAAACACTATACAAAATCCATATATTGTTGTCAAAATAAATCTTTGAGATGAATCTCATTCACAAGGATGGGAAATTCTTCTACATTGATTCTTGATAAGCAAAATGAGTTTGTTTCCTTGTAACTTGTGATTAATATATGGCTTGCTCTAGAAGGAATCAAATTTAGCATGCATACATGGCTTGGCCCTATTAGCATCCCATTTGAGCACCAAATCTCCTTCATGGAACTCTTTTTTAGATGCCCTTTTGTTGAAATATCTTTTAACTTGAGACTTATGTTTTTCTAGAGTCTTCATTGCTTTATTCCATGTTTCTTCTAGTTCCATTAATTTAGAATATCTGGCGGTCATTGAATCACTTTCCATAATTTCCAATTGATATGATAATTCCAAGGAAGGAAGTTCTAGAGATAGTGGGAGCTTGGCTTCCCTTCCATAAACTAGAATAAACAATAAATTTCCAATAGCCCATTTAGGTGTGATTTGGTCTGCCCACAAGGCAGTTTTAAGCTGAGTGTGCCAATTTCTCCTATAGGTTTCCATCGTACGCTTGATAATCTGTATGAGATTTTTATTACTCAACTCAGCTAATTCATTTCCCTGTGGGTAGTAATTTGATGTGGTGTTTAGAGAAACCCCATTCTTGACATCCCATTCAGTTAATTTTAAACCCTGAAATTCCATTGCATTGTCTGAAATTACTATGAATGGAACACCAAAATGTGCCATTATTCCTTCCAGAAAATCAAGAACAGCCTTTTCATTTCCTTTTTTCAATGCCATGGCTTCCTTCCAGCAAGTGAAATAGTCTGCCATGGTGAGGACCCATTTATTTCCATCACTATATGGAGGATTAAGCATTATGATGAAATCTAGTCCCCACTGAACAAAAGGTTGAATCAAACTTACTTGGCGTTGCAGAGGGTGGGGGTGGTTTCAATCTCTGTTTCCATATGAAAAAGGCACATTCCTTGCATTTTCTTACCTAGAGATGAGTACGCTTGAATAAATATGGCCAATAGTAACTGGCCTTCAATATTTTTACCGTGGTAGTCTTTGCAGAGTAATTTCCTCTAGAAAAATCATTGTGGAATTCTTGTAAAATCCTATTAGTCTGTTCTAGCCCTATACATCGAAGTAGAACACCATTTAAGTATCTATGAAAAAGAACATTATCCACCAAGACATAAGAAATGGATTGAAAGAATGGAAAACTTTTCCTTGAGTTTTATCCATGTCAATAGGATATATCCTCTATACAAGAGGAAATTTTTTTCATCTTTGACAACCAATCAGCCTGGTCATGACACCAAATTTGTGTCTTACGACCCCTGTGACCCCATCTCATTTCGCAACCTAACCTCATCACCTAAACCTTACACAATTATTTATTAATTACCTTATAATTAATAAATCCTCATGTCGCCACCTCATCATGACCTAGTCTTAACCCTAAACTAACCTAATTAAGACCTATAACTTGGTCCAATTCCACACCTATGACTAATTACTCCTCATCCGCACCTAAAACCAACTTCATAATGACTTGACCAAGCCCGCTACCAATCCCTCGGAAGAAAAGGAGGGAAAGCTGGCTATTTTACCAAAAATAGCCCGCTTTGACCTGACCGATACCGGTTCCTACTCGACCGCCGTCGGTTGCGTAACCGCCATCGGTTCCCTAAAAATGACCACTTCCAACCAAAAACAAAGGATCGGATTTTTCATTTGATCGGGAGAAGGAGAAATCATCGAGAGAATCCAGATTTTGCTTGGCCGAGCAGAGACAAGTGAAGAAACAGAAGAGTTTGCAGAGAAGGACATCAAGCCCAAGACTTGCAACTGAATAACCAGAGCCCAGTAACACTCATCCGAGCATCAGAAGAGGAGAAACTCATCTTGGATTGTCATCCATCCAACTTGGGTCCTGTCTTCATCATCACACAGTCCTGAAACTTGCATCTGCATCAGGGCAGTAAGTAGTAGTGTTTATATATATTTTCTAAGCACCATTTTCTTGAGCCTGTTGATTAATAGTAATCATAAGTTTATTCCTAGATCTACTACCACAGCAACATACTGCACTTAACCTTCACCCATACACCTGATATTGCCCAGAAGGCCATTTTACCACTCTGAGTCTTCCCTATCCTCCCATCATTCCCCCTCAGCCATCCCCCAATCTTAATAACCCCACAATCACCTTGCAACCAACCTCTATCCAGAAGCACACTTAGATTGCTGACCCTACCGGTATCGTTTATCCCCTACTACCGGCAAGCGGTTCTCTAACCGTGGTCGGTTACCCAGTGACCGCCGTCGGTCACTGTGACTTATACCCCAAAACCTTTTTCTCCCTATTTGCCACCTAACAACCCCAAATCCAGCCTGGTTTATCCCTATAACTCAACCTGAACGTATCAACGACCAGTAACCGAACAAACAACGTGACGCTTTATTATTGATAGTTTAGTTTCTATTGCTTTGTAACGAGATACCTAAATCGTGATTTTGCAATAGCTTTCTATATTATCATTTGTGTTAAATCGTATTAAAAGGGGAACTGACCACCTTCGAAAGGAAGTTTTTATATTTCCTGGGCCTAAGGCAGATCCCTCATTTATTGTCTAATCAAAATCTGGTGGTCTTGTATTCTTACTTGCAGGTAGTCCTTCCAAGACAAAAAGGAGTTCTTCGCAGTCGATCTGATCTTTCTCTACGGTACGCGCACACCATCTCAACATTCAACAGGTATTCCTCCTAGCCCTAACCCTTATCTGTTTCTCAAAGGAATGATAGGATAGAAGCAAGTCTATTCTGCAGAGCCGAAACATTCCGTGCGAAACATTTTGGCACGCCCGGTGGGACCCATTTCGGGTTTCTGTTTCTCTTGCTTGCTTTCATTTTAGGAAGCATACTTGCTGTTGCTGTTTTTTGTTATATTTAGTAAAGAATTTGTCTTGCTTTCCTAGTTTCGCATTAGTGAAAGTCATCTCATTTGCTTCATCATCGAATATCATTTTCGATTTGGGTTTAAAAACACGTGCATTACATTCTTGCTTGCTGTTTTCAATTCTAGTGAACATAGACTAAGTAACAGGTCGTACACGTGGGGGTGATTTCCACGGTATTGACAGGAAATTAATCTTACTTTCACTGCACAACACATACCGAATCACTTCACAATTAACAACAACAGCTCAAAACATCCCCCCTTTTCCGCGGTATTCCTCGCCGCCCGATTGAGGTAACCTTATAAGCCAAAACAAACTTGACATTTCCCCTAAGTCTTTTTTTTTAGGATTGACATCATTCCGCGTCTAAAGGCATAAGCCCACAATAATTAAAATTAACCCTAGGGTTAGTCTCTGGATTTGCGTGTGCATCTTGTTTGTTTTCAGTTCTGTTTTCTCTCTGTTATACACTGTCTTCTGTGATTACCTTAGAACAATTTGATAAATGTACTGAGCATTGTTGTTAACAATCAAATCAGCAGCTTCTTATATTTTCTTATACCAGTCTTATTACACCGACATCGGTTAACTGACCGACGTCGGCTATAGTCTAACCGACATCGGTTACCAGACCGATATCGGTTACTGTCTTTTACAGTTCCTGACAAACCAACCTACCAACCTACCAATTTCACCAGTCTGAGTCTGTTTCTGTTCCTGATAGATTGAAACCCTACTGTGTACTCCTGTCCATGGTTGTTATCACTCGAAAGCAAGCCCGCCCATGGTTTCACATGCTTGCTCTGTTTCCTTTGCCTGAATCACCCCCCCCCTTCACATTCTGTGGGGAATCCTACGGACACCAGCGAGGTTCCTAAAATTCCTGTGGGAGATAAAGAATTTGCCAAATTTCTGGATGCTAATCCTAGCGCTGTACAATACTATTTGTCTCATGCCCTTGACCGTACACCCGACGGTCAACAACTCCTTGTTGGCATGCCTATCAGTATAGCTGCTCATTTAGCCCCTTCTCTCCACCTGATAACTCTGCTTTGCCTTCCGCATCCTTAGTCCCGTCGTCTACCTCAGCAGCTTCAGGGGTCCATACGGCACAGATTGGCTTTCCTTTGGTTAATCTTGGGCCCAACATGTCATGTCATTACCGCCGACTGCTCCTACCTCATCTCTCTTGCAGACTGTTCCGTTCATGACTTGCTCTCTGCCACCTATCCACACGAGCTTTCCTTCTCAAGCTCCGCCCACCTTTTCATTTCCACACACATATCCGGTAACCTCAACAGCTTATATAGGACATCCCTATTCGGTTGCCTCAACACAGTCGTTCTCCATACCTTATCAACATTTAACCCCACCATTGTCTAGCGGTGGCCCTTGGCCCAATTTGCCTCCGTTTACCACAACCACACCATCATCTCATCCAACTACTTATTTAATTAAAAAAAGATGGACAAAATGCAAAATCTGGAGGCTTCTGTTTTCAGGAAGTCGTAGCGCCTTGACATACGAGCAAGTTTGTCAGGGAGCCTATCCACCCTTCAGTCCCCCTTCATTCATATCCTCCTCAATGGGAATTACCAAAGTTTACCCGTTTTAAACAGTAAGGAGGACCCTCAACAACACTTGCAATCATTTAGACATGCCTGTTATCTGATTGCTCACGACGACGCTTTACTACTCCGCACCTTTCCCATGTCCTTATCAGGACCCCTTGGAGTGGTACAGTGCTTTAACCCAGCACTCAATCTTCTCTTTTAACCAGCTAGCCCAATCTTTCTTGGATCATTTTCCATTAACATTGCCAAGAAAGTATCTATCTATCACCGACCTCTATGCCATCCGACAATTTGAAGACGAATCTATCGCAGATTTCGTTGGACGATGGCGGGGCCCTTATCAACCAACTTACGTATGCCTTGCCCTCAACCGAACTTATCTTTATCGAACTGTTACGCGGGCCTGCGCTAAGCACATCTCTCCTACCCTCCAAATTCAAACTTTCCGTACATTTGACGAGGCCTTTACTATGGCTCGAAAACTAGAGATTCGAGCCTTAGAGGAAGAGAAATTGCGGTTTGCGCAACAAAAACCCCACTTTCCGAACCCAAGATTCCACCACCAACAAACCTAACACCACCAATCCTCACCCATCGACTGCTTTCGAAATCAAAAGGGGCCGTGCACGCGGGTGATGGTCAAATCCCAACCACCGTCTAATACCCCGCCAAAAAACCACCTATAAGTATAAAGAAGAACCCATCAACTACACTCCCTTGTGAGAAACATATGGTGTGATATTGGCAAAGTTGCTCAAAGCAGGAGCCATTACCTTACCTCCTGTTAAACCTCATTCCGGGTTTTATTCCACTCGCGCCATACCTTCCTGGTACAAAGAAAATGACTTCTGTAACTTCCACCGCGTGAAGGGACACAGTCATGAGAACTGCAAGATGTTGAAAAAACATAGTGCAGAAATGGTTGATGCAGGGGATATAGCCCTCAAGAATCCTAACGCCCCTGAAAACAATGTAGTGCAGGAAATTTGAATATAGCCCTCGATAATCCTAACCCCCTGCTAACCGAAATTTGAAAATATTCAACAAACCATTCCCGAATCATTCTTCTAACAGTAATCTAAACCAAGATATCTTAGCCGAGGAGAGTGTTCATGAGATCCATGCAGTCTTCGATTCCCAGCCAAAGACCTCTATCGAACAAATTCTCAATCAAGCCTCTTCACTAACGCAGGAAACCGAACCCCCTTCCTCGCCATCAAGACAAACTGAAATCCTTGCCGTTCCTTTACCCATCAAGGAATTAGCTGCCCAGAGTTCCCTTCTCACAAATGAGCCTTCTTATACCACATCCTTGCAAGACTGTGAGCGGATGTTATCTAATTTATCTATTTCCCAAACGTCTCCTTCTACCATTCTTGCTGTACAAGAGGAAGGCTCTCGCCACTTCTTTTTCTCATCCTTAGACGAAACCTCTTGAACCGACATCACCACATTCTTTAAACATGACAGATCCTCTCAAACACACCCTCCTACCTATTAGTCCTTCATCACCTAAATCTTTTCAGCAACCGGTTGACCTCTTAACGCCCATTGATACAGTGCCTCATATACCCCTTGTATCACACCCACAGTGGACCGGAATCACAACCCACCTTTCTTCCATACAAAAGTTCCTATTCACACGTGAGGACTGTCATTCCACAGAAGATAGACAGGTCCTATGGGAACGTTTGAGTACGCCATATTCTACTCAAATGCAAATGACCGATCCTGATGCCTCCACCATATACCCGAAGTGTTTACAGAAGCTTAAAATGCCCATGTCCTCATCTTCACCCCCCTCATCTCTACCAAATACCTCATCCACTTCTATTAACTTACATAGGAGACAGACCTCATCTCCTCAAGCTATGTCGTTACACAAATAAAACCCGCGTTTTCACTTCCATAACTAAAGGGAGCGCAACGACCATGCAACAAGGTTAAGGTCCCCTACCAGTCATCGTTAAGACGCTTATCTCCTATTCTTATGGTTTCTACTTACCTCCATATTGGCGACCCCATCCTATACCTTACATCAATATATCATTACCTCCTGCCGTTTTCTTTAAAGCGACCTACGGCCTCTGCACCCATATAGAACATCCAACGGGGATGAGCAACACCGTCACCCCGTGGATCCTGTCACCTATCAACATAAAACAAATTCCACCATCAAAAGATTTTGTTTTCTGTCACTCCTATTTCTCCGTGGTTGTTTTCTGATACCACATCATCTATGGCCGCATTCAGCCAACCAGCTAAACATAGCCTCTATGTCAAAGAAACCACGTTAGTTAAAACCCATTACCAAACTTCATTGGCTCACCCACCCCCATACAAACCAACCACACCACGTCATCACCAAAAATCGACCCAGTCAATAGCCTCATTTCCTCTGACGTTGAACCCATCTCAAGGGTTCTACGCCCAAAATCTTGCTATGTTGGTGGAGAATGCGACCATTTCCCTACCCCACTTAGACCTTATGATCTAGCTAAAACTCAACCGATAGGTACGATGAGTCTAAAATCTGCGCTTACCACCGCCACCAGGACATGACGTTAGAGGGATGCAAAGCGTTGAGAACCATACTTCATCCGTCACCTTCTCAGATAGAAAAGTTAAGCAAAGACAACTTAGACGAGAGAGACCTTTAGTTTCCAATTCCCTCTCCTATACCACCATCCCTCGCCTCACCAAGATCTATCATCATTACAGCCCCAACCTCTTGAAACCATGACTATCCCTACCATCTTCCTCCTCGTATTCACGAGATCAATATGATTAGTGTTGTACGAAGGCAGAAAAGAAAAACAATGGAAAGCGAAAGAAAACATGCCTGCAGCATCTCTTTCTCAGTCCACCATCCCGATTGCACCACCACCTAAAGTGTTATTCATGGACCGCTAAAACCCCTTAATGCATTGCCATCGAACTATATCAAACAGCTTCACCACTCACCTGTCAAATGGACATTGTTGATATCATCAGGACTTCTGACTCTCATCGACAAGCTCCGTGAGATCCGTCAAGGGATAGAGGTTTTGCCTAATGAAACCTTCCTGTTACCCTATTCTAGAACACCATCCTATTTTGCTTCACTGTCACCAAACAATCTATCTCCCCAACCCTTTCTTTCCTCTGTACAGCAAGCCGTGCTGTCAGTTTTTCTCCGAAGATGAAATTATCGACTTGGTGCCGAAGATCCTGACCCTGCTCCCCTTTTTTCTAATCTCAGCTTAACGTTTGGTATAATTCGGGTACGTCATTTTATGAAATTGACGGGGGTCACTAGCTACAATCATCCTTCCAAAAGCCTTCCAACAAATGGAATATCCCTTCTATAGTTGCATGTGTGCCAACCCATCATGTTTGCGATCATTCAATGATTGCTATTACTTCTACTTTAGGACAAAACCGTGACCTAACATTCGTGTATGGACCACGTTACTTTAACCCGAACTCTTCTATGTCTTGCTGGAGAGTTCTAATACAGCAACATTTTGTTTGAGTGGAGGGCCGCCCTTGGATCGGGCTAGTGATGCGTTCGTCCCTCCCCTTACATAGATGCATAAAATTTGAGTCGAGGGGAAGTCTACAACCGTAAAATCTGATCCTCCCCCTTCAAAACTGAAATAGTTGATCGCCCTAATGATGTGCTTTGTACCAGTCAAGAACACCCATATCATCCAACCCAGCCATCCCTTCCGGATGCACCTACAACCTTCAACTAATGAACCAGCCGTTACAACAAAAATTACTTTCCTTTCCTGCAGAGCCTCCCACCTCTGACCCATTAGTTAGATGTTGTTCACACCTATATCGCTGGGGAGTGCCCGCCCTATATAACGTTAGTTCTTTTCATACCCCCAGAGTTACAGACATTACATGCACATCCCCCTAGATGACCATCGCGTGGGGAATAATCTCTTACGCCCACCCCATTGCTGCACGCCCAACCTAAAAACGTATGGGGGTGTTAACTCACCTCCATTACCCCTGAGACACCTCTTGGTGTGGTTCCGTCCAATCCGATTTTCAATACTGACAAATCGTCTGTTTCGATTCGCCCTCACCTATACACCTTGCTCGTTTACTCGCTGTGCTTGAAAGGCTTTGGTTTTGGTTCTTTACACACGACCGACATAGAAAACTCATTCCTTTGACTACACACAAACCAATGATCGCGTGGTCCGGTTTTTGCCTGAAACACCGACATAGTAGCACCTCGTGTCAGCTGTATCCTGGAAGAAGACCGAAAAAAAACGCCACCCCTACCAAACCATCATCACCCACAGAGTCGATAACCCTGACATCCTCCTACTTTTTCTTTCATAAATGTTTATCTTCAATAGGTCCTCTCACTCACTTATCAACTCGATATGAGGATCCATCTTCTCTTCCCCTTCTATATCCAGACATGATCAAAGAGGATTCACTTCAATTAAGGTTAATGTTGGTGAGTGCCAGGATGACGACTTCAATCCTCACTTACCTTGGGGCGGAACGACTCCTATATTCAACGTGCCTTACCGTCTGAAACTCACGACCATGTTGAATGAGTCGACTATAAAATCAACATCCACTGGAGGAGGATCCTCCATTGTGAGATCGGACATCCCTTACACAGGTCAGAACAAGCCGCCTTACTACCTTTCCCTCCTTCCCCGCAACCAGCTTTTGCTTTGGTCCTCTCTGACTCCAGGAATTGATCCTACCATTGCTGTCCATAAACTCACCCCCACCCCCGATTCCAAACCATTCACAAAAAACTTAGAATCTGCAACCCCGATTGCCACGCTCGCCCTCTTTGGTCAAAGAAGAGCTTTAAAACGACTTCTTTCTTTTTCTTCATCTTGCCTAATTGACTACCTCACTGGATGTTCTAACATCGTCCTGTCACTAAAAGCGACGGTGGGGGACTTCGATATGCACGGATTCCAAGACCTTAACCTCACTTGCCACAAGGATGACTTCCCCATCCCAAGTATTGATCACTTGTTGATCTCACTTGCGGCCAGGAAATGCTTTCTCTCATGATGGTTGTTTTCGGGATACAATCAAATTTTGGTAGCCCGGCTGATCAACATAAAACTGTCTTTCATAACTCCTTGGTGAACCTCCTATATTTATTTGTCTGCCATTTGGCCTTAATAATGCTGGTGGCTACCTATCAGCGGGATATGACTTACATTTTTCATAACATTATGCACCTATCCTTTGATGTTTAGGTCGATGATCTTCTTTGGCAAATCCTAAACACGTGCAGTGAACATCTCGATGTTTTAAACCATTATTTTTGATTCGCCTGTTGACTATTCAGTCTGGCTGTCAACCAAAGAAATGTTTCTTTGGTTTTCCTTTTGGGACAACGCTTGGCTTTAATCGTCTCTTTGCATGGCATTTAGGTCGATCCATCTAAATTCAAAGCTATCCTAGAAATGCCCCCACCCAACCTCAAACAATTTACGTATTTGCAGGGTTAAACCGTTCAATCCATCTGGCGTTTCATCCATCCAACTCTCGGATCGATGTCATACCCTTTTTTTCAATCACCTTCATGAAAAGGACATTGCCTTTCAATTTAGTGAGAGTGTCAACCAAGCCTTTGATCTCGTAAATCCTCTCTTCTTTGTGCACCCCCATTGCTTATTCCAACTTAAATTTCCACCTTATGATGATCGTCCTTTCTACCTTTACCTTTCTGTGTCCACTTGCCATGGCTAATAGGAGCTATGCTGCACATCAGGACTCAGAAACGTCGAGAACAAGCCCATTTATTCTTAAGTCGTACTCTCATGGATTACAGACTAGGTATACCCATGTATAAACTGTGCCTAAGCCCTATCATTCGTAGCCACCAAACTCCGACATTACCCGACCCTCCTGAATCACAAAACCTTTGTCATCACACCAACACTTCCCCATTCATTAATCTGTATGCCAACCACATCTAAACCAACTGCATCGCCGATGGCTTTCTCCTCGCCAATCCTCGACTTGAGTTTGTACAACAGAAGTCAATCAAAGGACCAACCTATTGCAGACCCACTTGCGGGGCCCCTTTACCTGGGGAACAATTCACCAATTTTAATTTCTTTCCCTGACGACTCATCGTCACTCTTTCACTCGGGAAGAGTCGTATCAAATGACCTCTTCTTCGCTGGATCTAAATGCCAAAGGTGGAGGAGGAGCCGGCGTTGTTTCTCATCCCTCTTGACACTGACCCTATCCTCTTTCATTCCGGCTTGATTTCCCCTACACTAATATACAATCGGAATAACTAGGCCTTGTTGTGGTCCCTCCAGGTTTGCTTACATACCACTTAGGTGTCAAATCTATTAATATTTTTTGGCGACTCTAATTGGTAGTCAATCAAGTTATAGTCATCTACCGAAATGTAAGACTGAGGAACTCAAAAGTACAAACATTACGTGTATGCCCTTGTGACACAACAAAAAACTCATTTACTCCGTTATTCTATCCAAACCTTCCCACTCCACTAACCCTTTGCGGATATTATGGCTTGCTTAAGCCTCGCAAATTCCTGCCGCACCAACTGACTCGACATATTCGTCTTAGTCCAACAACTTTTTGCCCCATCCTACCAGCCCGGGTAGTTTGTCTATATAAATACTGTGTCTACTAATGCGCGGATACCTGGTAACCACCATTTCAAATTTCAATGACTACTTTACAACCTCTTTTCTCCCCCGACCTTTCTATTACGAAAAACAGGCTTTCTTAAAAGTATTTCTTCGTTATGTTGTCATGGGGGACTCCTCTATAAACGTGGCTTTGATGGCATCGCGCCTCGCTGTCCTAACCTGCGAAAGAAGTCACTATACCATCAACAAGTCATGCGGCATTTGTGTGGACATTTGTGGCCTTGCATTGCCACGATATCCTTTTCGCCTAGGTTATTATTGGCCACTCTTAATAACGACTGCTACGAATATTTAGCGTTGTGTTTGAGTGTGGTCAACAACATGCCACCTTCACAACTCCTATGCCATCCCTAATTCGCACGAGATTTTGGCCTTGCTGCACCAATGGGGTTTTAGACCCTTATGGTGAGATTTTCACCCGCCTTTCTTCACCTTCTTCACACACACCGTTGGAATAATCACAACAACTGAATATTACACAAATGGGTGTGTCTTCAGGCCATTCCGAACTCCTTTCATCAATAAAATAAAAATTGTCGAATTCTTTAACCATCACATTATCTGTCGTTTTGGTATCCGCATCGCCTAATAACATATAATGGTAATCTTTTAAAACTAAGTTTGTTAAAAGACCTTTGTGACAACTTTGGTAATCAAACTTAGTTTTCTCATCACCTTCGATCCCCGCCAATGGTCAAGTTGTAATCTTCTAATAAAAACCCTACCAAAATCCTCATGAAAGTGTCAATGAGTCTTAAGAAACTGGCATGATCACATTCCCTTTGCCTTTTGGGCTTAAAATCGTACTAGCATTCGTACCTCCACTAATGCCACACCATTTCTTTGTTATAGGGTAGAGCCTGTCTTACTCTCGAGTACAAATACCCTCCCTCAGAGATATCTCTTCAGGATATTCTCACCAACGATGATTTTTCCGCCAGAGCGGTTTGCCTCAATTAGAGCTTCTTGACGAGCGCCGCGTATGGCTCTGCTGAAATCACCCTTACAAATCTACTACCAAAATGATCAAGCGTTGTGATGGGTACTTTTTATCCTCATGGCAATTCGTATTGGCTTTTATGATAACACCTGTCTTCATGAGGTTAAACTTTTACGGTTGGCGGCATTGTCCTCAAAGAGAATCACAACATGAACCGAAACTGAAAGCACTAAACGTGGAAAATTGTTCCCTAATCTGGGGGATTGGCCCTTTACATTATCACTACACACTTATGGATCAGCACTTATCATTTAGCTTCGCTTATATTACTGGTAAAAACCTGAGCCTGAGCCCCTTCATGCTTTGCATCTTCGAGCATTCTATCTATACTACTGTTGAACTTAGTGTTATATCACTGCTTATCTACTTTAACCGCTCGTCCCTTATCTCAGTACCACCGGCATACACCTTTGTTTCTGCTCTCAAAATCCAATCCAGCTCACATGGTTTGATTATCCACCTCCCCTTAAGAACTGCCTCCCCTCTTTTATCATCCATGACTAGGCTGCAAACAGTACAAAATGCACACATTTCCTAATTACACACCTTATGGGAGCTTTTTTCTTGAGTCAAACTTCTTACAGACAAAACTATTGCTATCATGCCCCAAGACTGGTACATCCTTAGACCTCTAACTTATACATGAACTGCTCCCGAGGACCGCTATATGCCAAACACTATTGCTCTCCTCACTTTATATATAGACTTGCTACCCCCAAGACAGCTGAATATTAGCTACTACACTTAACCACTGCATCTGCTACTATACAATATACTGCTCCCCTCTGAGGACGCTTATACACCGGTGCCCTTATTAGAAGCTTTCTCGCCTTGATTCGAGCTTCAAGAGACTCAATAACGATCAATCTACTTACCTTCCCATCTTCAGACTTCCCTGCATCGCTCGTTATATCCTTATCCGAAAATATGAAAAAGTGTAAAATCATTACTCAAAGCACTTTTGAGTCATGGCTTGTCTATTTAGGTTTTGGTTTTATTTTGGCAGAATCATCCCCCCCCCACATCTTATAAAGGTTCTCTGCACCCTTGCTACCTCAACCACCTCACCTCCCCATTTGTCAAAACATACAAAACTCAAGGGACGTGACGTATATCTAAACATATTGTATTATACCACTCTTGTTCACCTATCGACTTCTCGCCTATGCAGCCTACCTAGGGATTCAGCTCAATCCTATCATTAATAGGTGGTTTTTGTTTAGCTCTCTTCTTCTCAATTAAACGGACACTCTTTCTTGCCGCTTTTCTCGCTCTAAGGATTGTGTGGTTTGACCGTAATCAGGACATGATTGCCTACTACTTGGGTATGCTAACTTCGCTTCACCCATAACTACACCAACAACATTACCCTACCACACCAACAACATTAACCCTACTAACCAATCAAATTTTTTACTCACCAACAAAATTGCCTAACCCAACCAAATTGTCTGAATTCACCCCGTCCTGCTCCTAGGGAGAACTACATCAGTCTGAGGGGTCTGATGGCCCCTCCTTGCCTTTGTGTAATGGGCTATGTAGGACAGGCACTTAGAGACATGGGGTCTCCCAATGTTAGCTCGACCCATCCCCTACCAAACCCTCTCATTTTTGTGTCATATAAATTTTTTTTTTTTGTGTATTTCTATTGCCAACATTCATCTTATCATTTTCAAACAAATAACCAAAAACAACATTCCCACAACCATTCTTAGTATTACATCACTCAAAACCACATACTATTTAGTGGTATTTAGATGTTAAACAAATACACTTCTCTATCATCGACTCGCAGGTCGGCATTCCTTATTTGTTTCTTATATTCCATAAATTCACTTGAAAGAACCCCTTTGCCACCTCCCACCAAAAAAAAAACCCGAATATGTGTTGATGTGATCGTCGATCCCTCAGTGGCTTTCTCCATCCTCAAAGGTGACCACTGCTATTGGTTCCTCCCCATTGATCCTGTACATACGAATACGTCCTCGTCCTCTCGCGTGGAGGTATTTTCCTCCAGTCTCTCCACTCGTCACTGTGAAGCCCTCGGTTAAAATTCCTCTTGTCTCATTCACCTGTGTTTGAAGCTCTCGAGCCAAATCTCAGACGATCTTCTCCTGCTTTTTCATCCACCTATGCTATGTCAGGGCACTCACGTGCACTGCAGTCTCTGCACCCACCATACTCTATAGGGCCGCCGTCGTTCCCGCCCATCCCCTACATCGGCTGCTATCCATCTTCTGGCCCTTCTAGAGGTGTAGGCCCGGGAGGTGAGATTGCTGCCTCGCGTCGATCCTCATGTATGGTCCTATATGTCATAGTAATATCCTTAACGAACCCAATGTCGTCGCACGCGATCTAGAGGAATCCTCTCGTACTCACCCCGCCCGGCCATCCTTGTGCTATCCCCTCAATCGCTCTAACAACCCCTCAACTCTCATCTCTGTGCTCTGTCACCATAATAGTTTCCCTACGTCCTCCAAAATATCCACAACCATCACCATCTCCATACCTGTCCTTAATACTCGATGTCATCATCACGGCCTGTGATTCTTCGCTCTTGTCTGTCTTGACCCATGCATCTACTCCAACCCGTTTGCAACTCCTGTCCTCTCCCACTCAATGGGGTCGGCCTATTGGACGCAACAACAATATTTCTCATGTTAAGGCCCACAATGTATATAAGAATATCCAGTGTCCTCCTTTGTTTTACTTCATGCCATAACCGCTATATAACTCTGCCAGATATCGTGTGCCCATGCAAATGGCACCTCATTTCTATCATTTCCCAAATAACACGCATCCATGCTTTGGGAAATCTTCCACCTTCCGCCCTCGGCAATTGCATAATACCATACCCCACACATCATTAATATCATATCCAAACCTTGTTTTCCTTAGGGTGTGTTGCCTACATTGTACCATACGTAAATGATAAACCTCGTTGTGTCAAATCTCGTGCAGCTACCCAAATACTGTTGTTAATCGCTGCCCGCCCCGCACTGGGCACGCCTGATACACTGTTTTTTTTCCTACATTAGGAGTCTCAAATATAGAACACATCTTCCATTCACTGTCCTCGTCCCCCGTTGGTATAGAATGTATTCTTTTCTGGATTCCATCTCTCCATCCCACCTTCACCATAAGCATGGTTCAACGTGGATTCTTGAATACATAACAGCGATTCCACTTATTAGACCCAATCGATTTATCATGGCCAATTTCAGCTGGGTGTTACAATCTGCTTCGTGAGCTCGTGACAACAACGCCTGTCACAGGATATCATTCATCCTTAATCTTGATTCTGCGTTGCCTACATCACATCCAAAACGACTACATCTAATTATTCAAAGACAAATCTCTACGCGGTTTTTTCGCTCCAAATTCTGGAACACCCTTACAGAACCAATTAGCAATTCTGCATAACCTATACCGGGTTTACTTAATTAACCTTTTCAATAAAACCCGTCCAACTGTCAAAATAACTACCCGTCCTGCTCTTCACATCCCTCTATATTTATTGACAAGTCCGTTACTCCTATTTCTACCTAAAAACATACAAGCCCACCCTGTTTACCTGCCACCGTAGCACTCATACCATCCCCAACCGCCTTGCCTATCCCTTTTTCTTGTCTGAATTTCTTTGACCTGTCACTTACCTACTTCTTTCATAACGTCAATTTACAGTACTACCACATGCAGATTCATTTTGACCTCATTTACTCGTTATTCTATCCAACCATTCCCACTCCACTAACAAATTTGCGGATGATATTATGGCTTGCTTCGCCTCGCAAATTCCTGCCGCACCAACTGACTCTGACATATTCGTCTTTAGTCCCACAACTTTGGCCCCATCCTTACTAGCCTGGTAGTTGTATGATAAATACGGTTCTATAATTCGCAGGGGATACCTGGGGATACCACCAATTCATTGACTAGCCTTTAAAAAAACAAAAAAAAAACCTCTTATCTCCCACCTGAACTTTCTAGTAACGAAAAACATGTTTCTTAAAAGTATTCTCGTTATGTTGTCATGGGGGGCCTCCTCTATCCAGTTGCTTGATGCCTCCTCCTGCGCTGTCGAACCGGCGAAGGAGGTCACTATACCATCCAAACTAAGTCCATGACGGCATTTGTGGTGGACATTTTAGTGCATTGCCCATCGCCAAACGAATCCTTCGCCTAGGTTAATTATTGGCTACTCTTAATAAGACTGATACGGAATATGTTAAGCGTTGTGTATGTGTCAAACAAACATGCCAACATTCAACATACCCTGCCCATTCAATACATGTCGCACGAGCTCTTTGGCCTTTTCTACAAGGGGGTTTAGACCTTATTGGTGAGATTCACCCGCCTTTTCACAACATCACGTTGGATAATCACAGAGCAACTGACTATTACACAAAATGGTGAGGCCATTCCACTCTTTCATCAAAAAAAAAAAATGTCGAATTCGTTCACCCTCATATCTGATCGTTTTGGTATGACCTCATCGCCTAATAACATATAATGGTGAAAGATTTTTTAAAAATAAGTTGTTACAAGACCTTTTGTGAAACTTGGTATCAAACTTAGTTTCTCATCAACGTACTCTCCAAAGGCAAGGGTCAAGTGGATCTTTAATAAAACCCTAACCAAAATCCTCATGAAAGTTTGTAATGAGTATAGAGAGAAACGGGCATGCTCCCCCATTCCATTTGCCTGTTTGGGCTTATCGTACTAGCATCGTACCTCACTAATGCCACACATTTTTTCTTTGGTATATGACCGAGGCTGTCTTACCCCGAAGTACCAATACCCTTCCCTCCAGACTATCTCTTCGGATATTCTCACCAACGATGATTTCCGACAAGAGCGGTTTAGACAATTAGAGCTTCTTGACGAGCGTCGTCTTATGGATCCTGATCCCTTCAAATCTACCAAAGATGAATCAAGACGTGTTATGATAAACGGCTTCCCGCCGTATTTAAGGTGGCGATATTGTCCTCAAAGAGAGCTCAACATGTAACCAAATAGAAAAGAGTAAACTGTCCGGAAAATTGTTCCTAATGGATTGGGCTTACATTAGCACTCACACTTAGGATCAGGCACTTATCATTAGCTTCGATTCTAATGGTAAACCTGAGCCTGAGCCCTTAATGCTTTGACATCTTCGACCATTCTACTGTGAAATTAGTGTTGATATCATGCTATCTACTTTACGCTTCGTCCTTGAGCTCATTACCCCCCGCTACACTTGTTTCTTACATCTAAAATCCAATCAAGCTCACATGGTTTGATTATCACCTACCATAAAAGATGCATTCCCCTTTTTGTAGTCTGTCCATGACTCAAAGTATCAAATGACACATTCTTAATTACACACTTTGGGATTTTCTTGAGTCAAACATTCCTTCCAAAAAAATAGATGCTTCATGCCCAACGGACATCTAGACTCTAACTTATTACAATGACTGCTCCCTTGAAGGACAGCTATATGCCAACTATTGTCTTATGATATATCGATGCTCCCCCAAAGGACAGCTAGACATAAACACGGCATCTGCTACGATAAATAGACTGCTCCCCTCCTTGCCGGCCGCTATACACAGTTAGCGCTTATTAGAAGCTTCTGCCTTGATCAGCTTCATGAAGACCTCAAGAAAAACAAACTACTATTCCCATGAGACTTCCCGCATCGATCAGTCTCTCCAGAAAAACTAAAATAAAAAGCAGGACTTCAAAAACTTTGAGTAATGGACTGTCTATTTAGGTTTGTTTTCTTTTGTCAGAATCATCATTCTTATAAATAGGTTCGCTGCAACTTGTCTACATCAACCACTTCACCTCCCCATTTGTCCAAACCACAAAACTCAAGGGACGTGACGTATCTCTACAATATTGTGATTTATACCACTCTTTTCACCTATCGACTTCTCGCCTTTGCAGTACCTAGGATTCAAGCTCCTCCACATTAATATGTGGTTTGTTTTTAGCTATTCTCAATTACGGGACATCTTGCCTCTTGCTCGGCTCTAGGATTGTGTGTTGACCTTAATTCAGGAATGATTGCCTACTACTTGGGTATGCCTAACTTTCGCTTCACCCATACTACCCAACACCCTACCCCTACCAACACAACAACCTAACCCTACCTAACATCAAATTTTACTCACAACAAAATGCCTCACCACAACCAAATGGTCTGAATCACCCCTCCCTGCTCATAGGGAGACTACATCAGTCTGAGGCCCTCCTTGCTTGTGAATGGGCTATGTAGCAGCACTTCGGAGACAGGGGGTATCCAAGGTAGCTCGACCATCCCCTACCATGACCCTTCATGCAGTTGTCAAGATAAAGTTTTGTTTGGGGTGTAGTCTATTGGACAACATTCCTCCTTCATTTTTCCAAACAAAACAAAAACAACATTAAACAAACAACCATGCTTTAGGAGGCTCATCAAGCAAAACAACATACATATGGAGTGTTAATATTAGATGTTTTAAAACAAAATACATTCTTCCTATCATAGACTCGAAGGTCGGAATCCTATTTGTTATTATATTCCTATAAAATTCCCTTAGACCTTGCACCTCCTCCCGAATTAGGTGCGGGTGACCGGGATCGCGATGCCTCCATGCTGGTTCCTCCATCCTCAAGTTGCCATGCTATTGGTTCCTACCATTGATACCGTACATACGAATACGTCCTCCGAGTGGAGGAATCTTTCCTCCAGTCTCTCCACTCGTCACTGTGAAGCCCTCGGTTAAAATTCCTCTTGTCTCATTCACCTGTGTTTGAAGCTCTCGAGCCAAATCTCAGACGATCTTCTCCTGCTTTTTCATCCACCTATGCTATGTCAGGGCACTCACGTGCACTGCAGTCTCTGCACCCACCATACTCTATAGGGCCGCCGTCGTTCCCGCCCATCCCCTACGATCGGCTGCTATCTCTTCTGGCCCTTCTAGAGGTGTAGGCCAGGGAGGTGAGAATGCTGCCTCGGCGTCGATCCTCATGTATGGTCTATATGTCATAGGAATATCCTTAACGAACCCAAATTGTCGTCGCACGCGATCTAGAGGAATCCTCTCGTACTCACCCGGCCTATGCCCTGCGATCCACCTCAATCGCTCTACACCCCTCAACTCCTCAGCTATGTGCTCTGTCACCATATAGTTCCCATACGGCCTCCAACAAATATCCACAACCATCACCATCTCCCATACCTGTCTATAATACTCGATGTCATCTATCACGGCCTGGGATCTCGCTTCTTGTTCTGTCTGGACCCATCATCTGAATCCCAACCTTTGCACTCCTGTCTCTCCCGACTCAATGGGTCGGCCTATTGGACGCACACAACCAATATGCTCATAGGCCCAACAATGTAATAAGTACGAATAATCCAGTGTCATCCTGTGTTTTCACTTGCATGCCCATAAACCCCTATATAACTCTGCCAGATATGCGGGTGCCCATGCAAATGTCACGCTCATTTCTATCATTTCCCAAATAACACTCATCAATGCTTTGGGAAATCTTCCACCTTCCGCCCTCGGCAATGCATAATACCCCACCACTATCATTAATATCATAGCCAACCTTGTTTCCTTAGGGTGTGTTGCATACATTGTACCATACGTAAATGATAAACCTCGTTGTGTCAAATCTCGTGCAGCTGACCCAAATACTGTTGTTATCGCTGCCCGCCCCGCACTGGGCAACGCCTGATACACTGTTTTTCCTATCATTAGGAGTCTCAAAATATAGAACACATCTTCCAAATTCACTGTCATCTCCCCCGTTGGTAGATAGAAGGTATTCTTTTCTGGATTCCATCTCTCAATCAACACCTGCAACATAGCATGGTTACACGTGATTCTTGAATAATAGCGGATTCCACTTAACCCCAATCGATTTATCAATGCCCATTCAGCTGGTGTTACATCTGCTCGGATTCGTGACAACAACGCTGGCACAATATCATTCATCCTTAATCTTGATTCTGCGTGCATACATCAAAACGACACATAATTATTCAAAAGAACAAATCTCTACGGGTTTTTTCTCAAAATCTGGAAACCCTTACAGTAACCAATAGCAATTATGCATAACCGATACCGGTTACTTATAAACGATACCGGTCACTGTCAAAATATACCTACCCTGCTTCAAACATACACCTTCGATATTTATGAAGCCCGTTTACTCCTATTTCTACCTAAAAACATACAAGCCCACCCTGTTTACCTGCCCCGTAGCACTCATACCATCCCCAACCCTTGCCTATCACCTTTTTTTCTAATTCTTACCCACTTACACTTCTTTCATACTATTTACAAACACATGCAAGAATCATATTACACCCAAACAATTTACCTTTCCGGATGCAGCAGCTTGGGGCGGAACATGTCTTCCCCCTCATCCCTGCCTGCTGGATGCTTCTCCTCGTTCAGCCATGATTCACCACCCTCTTCAAATATAACTTGTCTTTCTACCTTCTGAATCTCAGCCCACGCTCACTTCACCTGTCTCTTTCCTCCTTATCACTCAAATTCTTTCATGCAATTACCTGTAGCAATTGTCAAACCGCGTCGCATTCACATATTTAACATGTTTCATGACTCTAAAAATAAGAATGCTAAAATAAGAACTTAAGTTGCCAACCCAGTAGTTCTATTTTAGGAAACAATTCTTGCATAACTGATACTCGGTTAGGTAACCGATACCGGTCATATATACCGACATCGGTTACTAATAACCGATATCGGTCAAGTCACCCCTTGTTGCTTAAACCTAAGTCGTCTCTTCGTTTTTTGCAAATTTTTTGGCACCCCGTCCCTTTTTCCTGCCATGAACAACACCATTATCCATATTTTTCATTAAATCCACATCTCATTACAATTTCATCACTATCATCTATCTATATTACCAAAAACAAACAAGCCATCAACTAAGGATATCAAAAAACTATCAATCTATACACCATTTGGATCCAACTCATCAGATACAACCATTTAATATTCACACACCAGCGACCAAACATACAACATTTCATAATATAACATTTCAATTAAACTCATCATTTATATCTATATACATCCCATCAACAAAAGACATCAACATCATTAATATATAACACCATGTCAATCAAACTCATCATACAATCACATATCACAAACCATCGACAAACATTTAACACATTTTACGCACAGCATGTGGGTCAAATATCATATCTATATATATACAAAGTTTCAAATATACAATGTGCCCTGCATCGGGGCCTCTGTGATCTCATAATACAACAAAGCCAACACGCAGGCCACAATAACTATCAATAATCTCGACTCGGCTCACAGGCCGGTCTCTCATATCAAAAACATACTCGGCTCGCAGGCCGGTATCAACTGTACAACCTGTACTCAGCTCGCAGGCCGGTATATATAATAAATGAATGAATAAATGAATAAATAGGCATGCAGGCCTCTATCAACACAACCGGTTCGTAGACCGGTGCCATTTCCAATATACAAAATGTGCAGGGACCCCTTAGCTCTCTCCACCTCCCTCTGCCTGTCTGCCTGCCGGTCCCTATCCTACCTCTCGCCTCCTGCCTGTGACGGACCCACCAGCTGTGGCTGCACCTCCCTGAGACCTCTGGCTCCGAGAGGTCTCTGCTCTATGTGCCGCATAGGGCTGATAATCAGCCCTGGTACCATCAAGAATATCCTGATAGTATCGGGCCTCCGCTCTAGCCTCCATGTAACACTCTCGATCCACCGTAGGTGCTGGGGCTAGTCCCCTGACACCTACTACAAGTGCCCCCTGTGCCTGTGCCGCTGCTGGTGGTGGTGCCTGTGCCTTTACCTATGCCTGGGGTTGTGGTTGTGCCACTGCTGGTGGTGGTGCCTATGCCTATACCTGTGCCTGGGGCTGTGGCTGTGCCGCTGCTGGTGGTGGTGCATGTGCCTGTACCTGAGCCTAGGCTAGCTGCCCCTGTAAAACACCTATTTGTGCTTGTGCAGCAGTAAGTTGCCCCTGTAATAACTGTACCTGGCCCCTGAGTTGATCTCGCTTTGTTGTCACCGCTGCCAAGTCTGGCTGTGCAGGCTGTGCTATCCTCGCTGCTCTCTGACCAGCCCACCAAACCATATATACTCCCGTATAACCAGCGTCATCTATAGTGTCATCTGCTGGCCTCTCAGCAACCCAATCTAGGTCCAAGGGCTGTGGTGCAGGCAGTGGGGCCTCTACATCATCCCTTCGGTACTAAGGGAACGGAGGTGGCTCATCCTATCGCAGCCCCATCTACCTACGTACCATGTCTAGGGGTATCCTCTCATACTCTCCTGGCCTCCGTCCTGCTATCCAGAAAGTGTATTGGATCAAGCGCAACTATAATCGGGCTCCTCTGCACGGATGATGACCTCTGTAAGGTCTCCATACGATATCTTCCGCTGTCAGGCCCTCTAATAAATACCTGTAATAAGCGACGTCCCGCCCTGCAAGCACTGCTCGTGGCTGGCCCACGACCCCCAACCACCTCTGAAATCCGTATCTATATATGACCTGTGGCCCTAGCTGCTAGGGCAGCCCTACTATTCTAAGGCATATGATGTGCTCATATGCCCAACAATGCAGCAAAAACGTCAAACAAATCCCGAATTGCCTCATCCGGCGATAGCCCCACAGCTCTCGATACAACTGTACCAGGTATACTGGTGCCCAAGCATAACAAGTGTGCTCCTCCACCATCTCGTGTAGAACCCCCATCAGCGCCTGTGGAAAGCGGCCTCCCTCTGAGTCCAGGAGGGCAAAGCAGGTGATCCTGATCATCATCAACACGGCAAGCCGTATCTCATAGCGATGCGCACGGTACATATCCCAATACCCGATGCTCACACTGTGATACATCAATAGCGCGGCTACATCCCCAAAAACCTGTAGGATGCTATCCATGGCAATCTCTGCGTCCACCTGAAAGACTACCTCTCCCTCTATCGGCAGTCGAAGGATACGATACACATCCTCCAATGTGATAGTCATCTCCCCAGTCGGGAGATGGAACACATTGGTCACCGGATCCCATCTCTCGATGAGGGCGACCATCAAACTATGATCCCTGTCGATCACTCTGTACCGTTGAGCTCCGCCGAGTCCCACCTCACGCATGATACCCCAGTGTGCTACAGACACGTGTGGCCGCATCCGGCTCAACAGTGGGGGCATCCTGTCCCGCATCGTCAGCTGCTGACGTGCCTGCAAAACCAACCCACTACATTAGCCCTACTCTTTATCACAACATCTACTTTACCTCTCTATATCCCCTTTCTTATCCACCTACCCACAACCCGACTCCATACCACACGTCTATGCCCATCTATCTCCCCCTAAAAACTTCTACGTTATCCCCCTCCCCTCTTCACACCCAAACAAACAACCCACACCATACTCAAACGACCCAAAGCATGCCCAAATACCCTAACCACATCTAAAAACTTAAAACAACAACACAACCCCAAACCATACTCAAACAACCTACACCATGCCCCAAATACCCAAACCACATCCAAAAACTTAAAACACACCCAACCCAAACCATACTCAACCAACCTACACCATGCTCAAATACCCAAACCACATCCATAAACTCAAAAACAAAATCACAACCCACACCAACAAATTGAAATAAACCTAAGTCAGGACCGCCCCTATACTGAAACACCCAAACAATACCACAACACCCCCACCCCAACCCAAACCATACCCAAATCACCACCAAAAACCCAAAAACAACAACATAACCTAAACCAACAAAAATAGCTAAAAATCACTAAGGACCGGTACCGGTCACCCATAAGCGACCGCGGTACCCTTCCGACCGACACCGGTCACCCACAACACCCGCCTTTTCCAAAAATAGCGACCGACACCGGTCGCTGTAAATTTCCGGAGCCGAACCCCGCGCGCCCACCCCGACTACATTTTTTTCCTATTTCTGCCAATTTACCCACCCAAATACCCTAAAAACCTACCCCACCTACCGCCTTGACCTATTTAACCCATCTACCCTCTCCCTTTTTCAAATCATTTCCATTCTTAATTATTTTCTCCAAAATGTACATTCCTACCCAAAATCCCAAATATAGCATAATGCAATAAAATACACACAATGAGGGTTTCGAACCTACCCGTACAACGACACGTCATCGTGGAGGGATGGGTGGTGGTTGTCCAGCTGGTCCAGCCCCTCCTGCTCCTCCTGGTTGTGCCATGGCTCCAAATGTCCTCTTCTGGGTCCTCCACCAATCAACTGCTGCCTCCTCCTCACTCGGGCCCACTAACAACTAAACTCCTCCAGTCAAATAGTGCCACCTCACGCAACCAATGCTCCAATCTTAACTCTCCATGTCAGACAACTCAAATTGGTTTCCAAATTGCAAAAGTGACAATGACAGGCCGTATTTTTCTTTTTATAGGTTTTTCGCCCATAATCGATATCGGTTTTATTACGCCCTAAGGAACCGGTATCGGTCCCCTCACCGATATCGGTCACATACAATCGACATCGGTTTTATTCCAAATTTCCCCCAATTTCTGCCCTTATTTACTATTTTCCCTTTTTCACCCACATCACCTATATCAACCTTTGCTGTAAACATTCTAACCATCTGGCCCGACCCAAGGCCGCACCCTAACCATCCGGCCCGACCCAAGGCCTCACCCTAACCATCTGGCCCGACCTAAGGCCTCACCCTAACTATCTGGCCCAACCCAAGGCCTCACCCTAACCATTTGGCCCGACCCAAGGCCGCCACCAACCTATTTGGCCCGACCCAAGGCCGTGACCTACCCATCCGGCCCGACCCAAGGCCATAACCTACCCAACCGGCCCGACCCAAGGCCGTGACCTACCCATCCGGCCCGACCCAAGGCTGTAACCTACCCAAACGGCCCGACCCAAGGCCGTAACCTACCCATCCGGCCCGACCCAAGGCCTCACCCTACTCATCCGGCCCGACCCAAGGCCTCACCCTACCCATCCGGCCCGACCCAAGGCCGCAACCCAACAACTTGACCCGACCCAAGGCCGTACCACTTCAATACCTTACCCAACATCAACAACATACACTTTAATCCACCCATCATGTAATTTTTTTTTGTTCAATCGAGCTCACCTGTTCGTGTTTTAGCATGATTAGGGTCCTTGACTTGATCTGTCGACCAACTTTACCTAGACCTAGACCATGACGTTTATCTCAACCAAACCAACCATTTGGTACTGCCGAACATGCCTAAATGTTCCTGTACCTTACCTATTATATACCCTGGAGCTACTTCCTATGCCTTGGATACCAGGATTATATCACCCTTGTTTGGATAAACTATCGACCTCTGCCTATGCATTGCTGGTTTGCTAGTCAAAACATGTACCCTGGTCGCACTACTGCATTTCAACGTGCGTCTGCTTATTTGGACCTACCCCACCATCTCACCCTCATCTCAACACCATTTACCCTTTATCAACCCTATCCCTGATTTCACGCTACCTCAATCTGTGATAGATTTGAGGGGATTACCTATACCCTTAACAGGGGTAACCACTTCTTATTATTGTCCGTGCAGCTTTACAAAACAAACTACATGACAATAAGGGGCTAATGTAGACACCAAATTTGTGTCTTACGACCCCTTGTGACCCGCATCACATTTCGCAACCTAACCTCACCACCTAAACCTTACACAATTATTTATTAATTACCTTATAATTAATAAATCCACATCACCATACCTGCCACCTCATGTCACCAGCTCATCATGACCTAGTCTTAACCCTAAACTAACCTAATTAAGACCTATAACTTGGTCCAATTCCACACCTATGACTAATTACTCCTCATCCGCACCTAAAACCAACTTCATAATGACTTGACCAAGCCCGCTACCAATCCCTTGGAAGAAAAGGAGGGAAAGCTAGCTATTTTACCAAAAATAGCCCGCTTTGACCGGACCGATACCGATTCCTACTCGACCGTCGTCAGTTGCGTAACCGCCATCGGTTCCCCGTAAATGACCACTTCCAACCAAAAACAAGGATCGGATTTTCATTTGATCGGGAGAAGGAGAAATCATCGAGAGAATCCAGATTTTGCTTGGCCGAGCAGAGACAAGTGAAGAAATAAGAAGAGATTGCAGAGAAGGACATCAAGCCCAAGACTGCAACTGAATAACCAGAGCCCAATAACACTCATCTGAGCATCAGAAGAGGAAACTACATCCAACTTGGGTCCTGTCTTCATCATCACAGTCCTGAAACTTACATCTACATCAAGGGCAAGTAAGTAGTATGTTATATGTTTCTAAGCACCATTTTCTTGAGCCTGTTGATTAATAGTAATCATAAGTTTATTCCTAGATCTACTACCAGCTACTACTGCACTTAACCTTCACCCACACACCTTGATATTGCCCAGAAGGCCATTTTACCACACTCTGAGTCTTCCCTATCCTCCCATCATTCCCCTCAGCCATCCACCAATCCTAATAACCCCACAATCACCTTACAACCAACCTCTATCCAGAAGCACTTAGATTGCTGACCCTACCGGTATTGTTTATCCCCTACCGGGAGCGGTTCGCTAACTACGGTCGGTTATCTAGTGACCGCCGTCGGTCACTGTGACTTATACCCCAAAACCTTTTGCTTACCTATTTGCCACCTAACAACCCCAAATCCAGCCCGGTTTATCCCTATAACTCAACCTGAACATATCAACGACCAGTAACCGAACAAACAACGTGACGCTTTATTATTGATAGTTTAGTTTCTATTGCTTTGTAACGAGATACCTAAATTGTGATTTTACAATAGCTTTCTATACTATCATTTTTGTTAAATCATATTAAAAGGGGAACTAACCACCTTCGAAAGGAAGTTTTTATATTTCCTGGGCCTAAGGCAGATCCCTCATTTGTTGTCTAATTAAAAATCTGGTGGTCTTGTATTCTTACTTGCAGGTAATCCTTCCAAGACAAAAAGGAGTTCTTTGCAGTCGATCTGATCTTTCTCTACGGTACGCGCACACCATCTCAACATTCAACGGGTATTCCTCCTAGCCCTAACCCTTATCTGTTTCTCAAAGGAATGATAGGATAGAAGTAAGTCTATTCTGCAGAGCCGAAACATTCCGTGCGAAACAAATTCAATCAGCTTTTCCGTTGTTTCCTTATTTTTTTGGGTGAGGATACCTGAAATGTTTTCTTGTCCTATAAAAGCATAAAGAATAAAATATTTATCAAACTTGGGGTTCATCAGTGTGGGAACTTGAGAAATTTCGATGTTAATATCTTCAAAACTCTCTTTCCCTTATTTTTTCCATGAGAAAGGCAAGTTCTTCTTCAACATGGTTGTCAGTTGTTTAGCCTATGCTGCAAATTGAGGGATAAATCTTTAAACAAAATTTATGGTACCAAGAAAACTTTTGAGACCCTTCTTGTGACTTGGGAGAGATAAATACACAATTGAATAAATCACGGGTAGATTGATTGACAACCCTTTTGCTAAAACAACATGCCCCAAAAAATTCCCCTTATGCACTGCAAAAATACATTTCTTAGGATTGAGTGAAACCCCAAACTCCCTACACCTTCAGAAATCCTCCTTTAGATGCATGATGTGGTCTTCTACATGCTTAGAGTATATAGTTATATCCTCAAAGTAAACCAAGATTATATCATTTATTAGCCCCTAAAATGCCATGTCCATGGCTCTTTGGAAAGTAGCACAAGAATTAGATAATCCGAATGGCATTTTATTATAGACGTATGTACCCCACTTAGTAGTGAATTTTGTCTTGAACTAATCAGATTATTTAACCAAGATCTAATTATATCCAAAATATCCATCAAGCAATGAAAAAAATTGTGCTCCTACTGATATTTGGAGAATATTCTCCATTGATGGAGAGGATAATGATTTGTCAATGAGGCATAGTTTAGATCTCTGAAATCCACGCATAGCTGAATTTATTTGTTCTTCTTCCATACATGGACTATATTGGCCACCCAAGATGAATGCTTGATAGGAAAAATTATACAGGTCTCGATGAGTTTGGTGAGATCCTTCCTCATTAGTGGCTCAATTTTGGGATTAATTGGCCTCCGTTTCTAATGAAGTAGCTTGGGTTGAGGGTCTAGTTTGATAGTATGTTATGCTAGACCCAGATCAAAACCATGCAGGTCTTTGTAGCTACATGCAAAAATTTCATGATACTCTTGAGAAAGCTTGATGAAATATTATTTTTCTTTGGAAGTACATACTTTACCAATCTTTAGAAAATTTTCATTGGCTACCTCGACTTCCTCGAGATCTTCTTCCTTGACCGCTATATTAGATTTTTTCATTTTGGCTTGATCGTTGAAATTGAAGATGAATTCCATAGTAACTAATCCTTTTAGTAACTTTTATCTTTTCAATTGTATGATTTGATCGCCATATGATTCTTGCAACTTGGCTTGACCTTTCCTGGAAAACTCTACCTCTGCTTGTAGAAATAGGACAATTTTTTGGTCATTATCAAATACTTTCCATCTACTTACATTATCAGGGACTATAGGTCAAACCACTATTTTGATAGATTATCATCCTTCTTTTGTGATACCAACCGGTATGTCATATTGTGATCCAATTGTAGCAATCTTATCAGCATCTTGATTTTGATATCTAGGAACAACATGAATCCCAAAAGCTTCGAAATCTTTAATTAAATCCTAGACTCAGTTTTTTTATGATCTTAAAAGATCATTTTTGGATGCGCTATGTGTCGTCACTTGATGAACTACTAACTCATTGTCTCTAAAAAATGTCAGGGCTTTAATACCCCTCTTTTGAGAAAACTGAATTCCTTGCACAAGCCCCTCATATTCTGCCACATTATTAGTGCAACTTTTTGGTTTGAAAATCTGTCGCTTGGGTAGATTTATGGATAGATGAGTCAACAGTGTGCAGGGCATAGCCCCTCTTTGAGTCAGCAAAGTGAAACTGGTTTATTGCTATTCTACCAGCAGGAATCTATGCAAGTCTCACAATATTCTGCCTTTGGGGGTTTGGGATCTCATCCCAGTAGGGTTATTTCCGACTGCAGAAAGAAAGGAATGGAAGAGAGGATGAAGAAAGATCAGATCCGAAGAAAGAAAAGAAATGAATTCCAAAGCAGAAAGGTCAGAGGGTTTATGTTTTGGGATTGGTAGTAAACAGAGCCAAACCTACTTACATAAACGAACAAAGCAATACTGATGAATAAATGACAATAAAACAGAAGTAGATCCAACAGAATAAACACATAGATCTGACGTAAGAAAGATCTAATGCAAATAACACATGTATTCAGCACAAAGTCTAAATATTGTATTAATATTTCCTTCTGTTACAAAAAGTTCAAAGTCTTTTCTTCTCACTTCTATTTTTCATCTGAAAAGTATCCACCTCCCCTAATACAACAAGTATTTGAGTATTTATAGAAGAAGGAGAAGAAGGAAGGCAAAAAGGAACCAACCACCTATTTACAAAATATCTACAAAAATATCTCAAAGTCATGTTGACTTTTGACAACTTGATGGATGACATCATCCCATGGTGCAACATGGATGATGTCATCCAACATAATTTAGACATTTCCAAAAAGAAAGTGCCAACCCGACTTACGGCCACAAAGTGTCGATGGTGACTTATTTCAAAGTGGCAGGCAGTGAGATTACGACCTCACCCTTCTGAGTTTTGACCCAGAACTCCTCCATATCAATATGACCCAGCTCTGAGTCTCTGATGTCCAGGTCACACTCGGTGTAGGACTCGGGCATTCTGACCCTCTGATACTTATACTTCATTTCTTCTTCTGTGAGCTTGGCCTTGCCTTTGGATTTGGTAGGTTTCTTGCTTGATGTTGACATACGTTCTTCTGAACTTAGTTGCTGATCTGCAACAATAAGAAGTGAAACCCAATTGAAGAAAGCCGTGTCAGCTGTTTGATTTTCCATTGAAATGTTGACAGAAGAAAGAGTTAGCAGGGTGCAGGGCGCATGAATACTGCAGGTTGCAGGGTTAAATAGTAAGGCACACAGGAAAGGGATGCTGCAGGGGAGAAATCAGTGCCAAAGGGTGCATGGTGCATGGATACTGCAGATTACATTCTTTGTTGTTGTAAGCACAAGTGCTCCTGCGCCATATGTATGCATTTTATAAAGGGTGCATGGATTCTTTATGTTACACGGGAACAGGATGCGCCCGTGGCGCATATAATTTTTATGTTGCATGGAACTTTGGTGCGCCAGAGGCGCATATAAGGTTTGTGTAACATATGATTTTAGTGCGCTAAAGAGAACTTGGCGCGGCGCATGGAAGTTATGCATAACATGATGTTGTTGCAATGAGGGATGCGCCTGCGCCGTTTAAAGCTTTGCACTTGGCACAGGTTTGACTGGTGTTGCACAGACGCAGGGTGCGCCAAAGGGCGCAGGTTTTAACGATGCAACAAATGAGTTTGGCGCGCCATGAGGGGGTGCGAGGAAAGCGTTTGCAACAAACTAAGGAAGTGTGCCTTGAGGGCGCAACTTTTCATGATGTAGCAGGCAGGGAATGTGCGCCATTGGCGCGGCTGCTCTTTGTGTAACAGGGGTGACAGATGCGCCAAAGGAGAAGAAAAATACAGTTTCTTTTTAGGCTTCAGTTCTTTCTCTGAGGGGTTTTACATATGGTTTAGCTCCTTTTGCAGGGTCATTTGGGTGATGAAGGGGCTTAAACAAAGGGTTTCAAGCCATCATTTCAGGACAGAGTTTCCTCTACCAGCAGATCTGGAAAGAGGGGGAAGAACAAGTGGAAGAATGGAAAAGACAGCAAGGAAGGGGGGAGGCAATTCATGATTCACAGTCTTTCCAATCCAATCCATACCAACAAGCAGCCAAAAACCACAAACACAAAACCATGCACAAAAAGATGAGGACCTCTTACCAGGATAAATAGTGGAGAAGTGTGCAAACGGGTCCACAAAAGATTGAAAAAGACAGGGCAGGTGCGCTGGCAGGTACAGAGAAAATCATGTGATTGTGTTTAGTGATAATGACAACGCAGACGCGCCTATTTATAGGTGAGGTGATAATAAATGCGCCACCAACTTTTCAAGTGGCACACCAAAAGAGTTGTTGACACAAGAAAACATGCGCCCTTTGGCGCACTAAAACATTTGCCAACATAGAAAATATGCATGCCTTTGGCGCCTTGAAATTGGTGTTGACAGAGGAATATGTGTGCCCTTGGCACACCAAAAAGTGGCACAACAAATGTTCTGTTGACAGGAAGGCGCATGCACCTTGGCGCATGCAAGGAAGACTCAACATAGTGAGGCGCACCAAAATGCCTGTTGACACGAGAAAGCATGCGCCAAAGGTTTTCAAGGGGGCGCATCAAAAGTTTATGTTGCATAGTCATTATGTGCGCCTGGCCAAAAAAGACCAAAAATGGCTAAGTTCGGAAAACTAGATTTCCCGGGAAGGGATTTTGCAACGTTCCGAACGCAAGGGATCCCTGACGAGGGACCGGAACAAAATTTTGGTAAGGTTATCTGTAAAATTGCCCTTGCCAATTTTACGGGATAACAGCTGGCTCTTTCTGGGGACTGTCTCTGAGCGAACCTCAGGGGTAGAGAATCCCAGATCTCATGTGCCTATCCATTGGGTAACAGAGTCAAAAACAAGGGCGACCGGAGGGAGAACAAAAAGGAACACACAACAAACAGAAAGCAAACACACGACAAAAACAAACACACAACTAAAGCAAACTGTACAAAGAAGAGAGAAAGCTCTACTTCATGAATATTTTCAGATGCTGCCCGCTATAGGGAAGCGGGAGTTCGGTTCCATCCAGATATGAGAGATAGAAACTATTCTCTCCGTTGAGCTGCTTGATCTTGAAGGGCCCTCTCCATAGGGAATCAAACTTTCCGTGCATGCCTTTTGGCTCTCTTCGCTTGTCCCACAGAAGGACGAGGTCTCCCACCTGAAAATTTCTTTACTTAGCTTTCTTATCGAACAGTCTCTTGACTTGATTCTGATGCTCGGTGATCTTGTCGACCACTCTTACTCTCTTCTCTTCGAGTTCTGCTAGATACATGATCCTCTTTTCGAGAGAATTTTGAAAAGTTTCATTTTCAATTGCTCGTGCCAAGCGCAGAGCAGGGATTTCAGCGGAAATGGGAAGCTCGGCATCAGTGCCATATAACACTTGAAAAGGTGACATACCGAGAGATCTCTTGGGAGTAATGCGATCTGCCCACAAAGCATCATATAAGGACTTGTGCCACATTCGTTGATTCTCATCCACCAGCTTTCGTATGATGGTCACCAAGTTTTTGTTACTGGATTCTACTTGACCATTTCCCTGAGGGTAATAATCTGAGGCGTGAGCCAAAGTTATCCCGTATTCGTAGAAAAAACTAATAACTTCCCGTGAAGAGAAGTTAGAAGCATTATCAGCAACAATCTTATTTGGAACGCCAAATCTGACAATGATATTTTCTTTGATGAAACTGCAAACAACTTCGGAAGTGGCATGTTTGACAGGTATGGCTTCCACCCACTTGGTGAAGTAATCCATTACTGTTAGGACATAACTATGTCTGGCGCTCGATTGGGGATTGAGTGCGCCAATAAAATCAATTCCCCACTACTTGAATGGTTCGTCGACAACAACCGGCCTGAGGGGAAAAGCAGCCAACTTGGGCTTGCCGATGAACTGCTGGCAAGGCTCACATTTTGCTACCCAGGTGGCTGTATCTTGGAAGAGCGTTGGCCAATAGTACTTGGCCCGGATAATCTTGTGTGTTTTTATAGAAGAGGAGAAATGGCCTCCGCAGGCTGAATTATGAAAACTTTCAAGTAACTTCACCTGCTGTGGCTTGTCGACACATCGCAAGAAGACACCATCTATCCCGCGTTTGTATAAACCGTCATCCCAGATGACATATTTGGCTGCTCTGAGCTTTATAGTGCGCTTCTCCTTTGTAGTTAGGTGAGCTGGGCATTCACCGTAGGTGAGGAAGAAAGCAATATCGGAATACCACTCATCGCTGGTTGCGACAAATAGGACCAGAGGCAGTGAATCAGGTTTTTCCAGCCAGTCTTGTGCTTCATTGGTACAATCATCCTTCCCTCCGGGAACTCCTGATCCTTGGTTCTCGGCCATAAGTTGACATAAGCCTTTGCCTCTTACCAACTTGGTTGGTTTTATATCTAAATCGTACTCCTGGACCTTTGCAATCCAATTTCCGCGCAAGCTTCCTAACTCCTGTTGAGTTAAGATTGACTTGACCGCCGTGTCAGGGACCAGCACCACTGTATGAGAATTTAAAATGTAATACCTGAAGTTTTTGACTGCTTTGACAACGGCGAAGGCATGTTTTTCCAACTGAGACATTTTTAATTCGTGAGGCTTGAGGGGAGAGCTCATGAACGCAATCGGAGATTCAACATCCTCAGAATTCTTTTGCATCAAGATGGCAGACACAGTATGCTCAGATGCATAGCTATACATGATAAAATCTTTGGAGAAATCGGGGCATACCAGGACTGGTGCATGAGCGACGGAAGCTTTTATCTCTTCGAATGACCTTTTTCCTTCCTCGCTCCATCGGAAAGTTGGTGACCCTTTCATCATGTCCAATATATGATGAGTCTTCTCAGCAAAGTCGGGAACAAAACGCCTGAGAAAGTTCACCTTTCCGAAGAAAGAATGAACGCCAGTCTTTCTTGTAGGCAAAGTAAGGCTCTGAATAGCCTTAACTCTTTCGGTATCTATCTTCATTCCTTCTTTGCTAACAACATGCCCTAGCAAATTTCCTTCTGTGACTCCAAAAATAGACTTTTTCGGGTTCAGGGAAATCCCATGCTCTCGGCATCTGGCCAATACTTGCTCCAGGTGATCACAATGATCACTTCGTTGTTTAGAGAACACAGTTAAGTCATCTAGATAAACCACAATGACCTTCCCCATCATACCTTTGAATGCCAGGTCCATGGCCCGCTGAAAAGTGGCGCCAGCATTGGTTAGGCCGAAAGGCATCCTGCTGTAGGAAAACGTACCCCAGGGAGTAGTGAATGCTGTTTTAAATTGATCTTCAGGTGAGACTTCAATCTGATTGTAGCCCGAAAAACCATCAAGCATGGACAACATTTCTGATCCAGTTACCGCTTGCAGAACTTGATCCATTATAGGGAGTGGGTAGTTGTCTTTTAAGGAAGCCTGATTCAAGTTTCAAAAATCTACACATATGCGTATTTCACCATTTTTCTTGCGCACTGGCACAATGTTTGCTACCCAAGTACTGTGATGGATAGGAAAAATGATTCTCGCATCCAGCATTTTCTGAATTTCAGCTTGGATAGTACCTGAGATCTTAGGGTTATAATGCCTCTGCTTTTGGTGAAAGGCTTTGACGTCTTCTTTCAACGGGATGTCATGCTGGACGTCCTTTGGCTTAAAAGACTTTAGATCAGCATAGGACCATGCCAATACATCCATGTATTTCTTCAGCAGTTTGACAAACTTCTGCTTCTCTTCAGGCGTGCAGCATTTTCCAATGTTCATGAATTGCGGATGCTCTACAGAACCTAAATTAACCGGCTCGGTTTCTGGGGATGTGCCAGCATCATCTCGCCTTTTCTTTTTTACAAAACGGTCATGCCTGTCGAACAAACGCTCCAGAGAAACTAGGCCCTTCGGAATTTTATTTCCTTTGAGCTGACAAATGCCGTCATTCCCTTCGGATTCATTGTCTTGATCGGTGACTGATTCGCGGCACATAGAAGTGGATCCTTCAAAATGTAATTCTTTGAAATTTTCCACCTTTTCTAGAAAGGCAATGAGTTGATTGTCATCATTGAATACTTGCCAATGCTGAGAATTGTCTGGCACACTTGGGTGGAAAACCATCTCAATGGTGTATTTGTCTGTTTTCAAACCTGGGTGCGGGAGCATGAGGGATGCTGAAATGGCCAATGAATCAGCCATGTCATTCTGAGCTCTTGGAATGGATTCTATTGAAAAAGCGTCAAATTCTTCAATGTTGTCCCACACCACATTACGGTAGTGCCTGAGCCTCTCATTCTTCACTTGATATATCCTTTTAACTTGATTCACGACTAGCTCTGCATCACCTTGTACTTTCATATTTTTGATCCCTCTCTCTCTTGCGGCCTGCATGCCGAGTAATAGAGATTCATACTCAGCAGTGTTAATTGTGTTGAAAAACTGCAACTTAAAAGAGAGAGGAATAATTTCTTCCTCGGGAGATATTAGCACGGCTCCGGCGCCACATCCACTGGTTGCGCAGCTGCCATCAAACTGCAAGGTCCAGACCTTGTTAAGATCTTCTTCTTGGACGAGAACAACCATTTTGTCAGACTCGGTAGACAAGAAATAGTTCCCCATCCCTGATGATTCAAAAAGAATTTGAGCTTTGGGGTCCTCAGAGTTAGTAACCAAGTACTTCTTTTGTGATTCTGGCTCCAAAGTCTGCATTACACCTTTGACGGGGATTCTAGCCTTGGACCAGTCCATATGAATTTCTCCTCCAACCTCACTACAAAAAATCCTTCCCAGTAGGATTCCATAGGCTGCTAGAATGTCGGCAACGAGGACGGTCATCTTTACTCTTTTCTCTGGGAACACCGCAAATGCAAACTACGCGTCTTTGATTTGACCAATCAACGGAACCTGCTTGGTTTCCAAGGAATAACATCTGCCAAAAGGCTTGGTAAGGGTGAGGCCCAGAGCATGAGCAAATTTTGCTGGCATGACGTTGTCAGAAGCCCCAGAATCAATTATGCAGTTACTTAACTTGTGACCGTTGATTAGGAGGGAGAGATAGAAGGGCTATATCTTGCCTGATGCGGATGTTGAAGCAACATTTATGTGGGATGCAGGAGGAGTGGAAAGGATTCATTTTAAGGAAACCTGGGGAGTTATGACAGCTTGAATTTGAATATATTCCGTTAACCTTATCAGCTGTTCGGGGTTTGACTGAAGATACTCAGCTTCAGACATTTATATCTTAGTCTTTTTAGCATGATCTATGATATCAAATGCGGCCAAAGGTTACGCTGGTGAAGGATTGAGTCCCCCATTGTCGTGATGATAGGGTAGGATTACTGGCCTTGATAGGAATATGAGAGGGCTGGTTTGGAGGAGATATAGGAGCAAAATCTCTTTTTGAAGAAGACTTATTGATAGGTTGAGTGGGTAGGGGACTACCTCTCTTTGCAATGGTTGGGTGCGCATGGATAACACAGTCTTCTCTTTCTACATATTGGCAGCAACCTCAGCTTCTTTTCCTTACAAGCAGGTGAAAACAACATATGACTGTTCGCTTGCATATCCCTGGGTACCTTCTTCATCGTCGGATTCCTCCTTCATCAAATTCCATATACCCGATAGTAGAGTCACCATTCGGCTGACCGAGCATCTTGATCATCTTCACCTTGGAACGAAGGTTATTCGTAATTTTGTTCCTCTTCTTCTTCAATTTCAGCTAGAGCATTGACCGGAGAAGCCTCAAGTGCCAACCGCAGAGCGGTTGCGGGTAACCGCAGCCTTTGAGGAACATTGTTAGGAAGTGAAGTTTCTTCGCGGAACATCCCGGTATGAGGAACTAGGGGAAGATTGGGCTAACTACTTCTTTAATGTGATCAAGTCATTTGCCATCTTTTAAAATGCCGGATCAGACGAAGTGGCGGGAGATGGGCTCAAAGCTTTGGGCTTGGATGATTCCCTTTTTAATTCACCAGATATGAGCAAGTTATCTTTAATCCGTATTGCAGCAGCCTGGGCAAGAGGTAAGGTAGTTATTTGTTCGTGTAGAAGTAAAAAACTTATTTTTGAACTCATTGCATTCACAAAGAAACACTTTTGATTTTCTAGTGTTGGCAACATGGCAGCAGGCACACGGTTGATTAATGCATTGAACTTGGCGATAAAATCGCGCATGGTCTCATTGGCCTCCTTCTTCAGGTGAGTGATCTGTGATAATAATGCAAATGCATCTTCTGAAGGCTTGTACCTGTCTTCAAAAGCATCCCACAAGGTGGCCCAACTGGTAATAGACCCGGCTGGCAAATGCTGAAACCATTCTGCTGCGGGCCCTTGTAAGGTTTCCAGAAAAAGGTGAACCGACACATCCTCATGGGTCACATCTAGGATACTGCATGACATGATGAATGCAAGATATGTGTGAATCCGTGCTTTGGTTTCCACTCCCGTCGAATTTGGGAAAATTCTTTTAGTTTCCATGAGGGAGTGCGTGAACTGGATGTGGTAATGTGAGAGGGCACATAGCATTTCCTCATGGCACTACCATTTGAAAGGATGGAAAAAGAACACGGGCTGGAAGTACAGTTCCGTTGAGCAATAAAGCACTGCAAAGGGATGTGGATGTTCCTTGTGAAAACTAGTTCTTTCGTGGAGGTGAGGTACTTCTGGCTGACCGATCAGCTAAACTTAGTGATGAAAAGCGCACCGGTGTTATACTGAAGTTGTGCCTCTGAAGCAGATCAAAAGTAGGATCGACTTCTCCACGAGCTCTCCTGCTATGAGTAAATGGTTCACCCACCAGCGTACCTTCCAGATCTGTGATGTTGTGGAGCAGATTTAAAATTTCTTTTTGGTCATACTTGCTGATTTCCTGGTTTTTCGACAAAAACAAGCAGCATGTACTTTTTTGAATATTTAAATTTTATCCCTTATTTGAAAACCGATTATGGTTTAATGACAAAGAACAACGAGGATAAAATGATAGTGAAGCTTAGTAAGCTGATTTTCAGATCTAAAGTTGACTTTTTCTAAAGAGTTTGAAAATTTCGGTAAACGGTCAAAAACTCAGATCTACGGAAAAATACATATTTTTATAAAAACTCAGCGAACTAAAGATCTCCAACTAGGCCCGATCTATGGATCTCAGAAGAAAATTTTTGATTTAGAGCACTTTTGCAAAAATTTTAGATTTTTAACAAAAAGTTAAAGTTTGCAAACAGGTAGTGATTTTTCAGATTTTTACTGATTTTCTATCATATCACCATCATAGATCAGATAGATCTGTTCGTTCCCCAGCGGAGTCACCAAAAACTGTTGGTTCAAAAATCTGTCGCTTGGGCAGATTTATGGATAAACGAGTCAACAGTGTGCAGGGCATAGCCCCTCTTTGAGTCAGCAAAGCGAAACTGGTTTATTGCTATTCTACCAGCAGGAATCTATGCAAGTCTCACAATATTCTACCTTTGGGGGTTTGGGATCTCATCCCAGTAGGGTTATTTCCGACTGCGGAAAGAAAGGAATGGAAGAGAGGATGAAGAAAGATCAGATCCGAAGAAAGAAAAGAAATGAATTCCAAAGCAGAAAGGTCAGAGGGTTTATGTTTTGGGATTGGTAGTAAACAGAGCCAAACCTACTTACATAAACAAACAAAGCAATACTGGTGAATAAATGACAATAAAACAGAAGTAGATCCAACAGGATAAACACATAGATCTGACGTAAGAAAGATCTAATGCAAATAACACATGTATTCAGCACAAAGTCTAAATATTGTATTAATATTTCCTTCTGTTACAAAAAGCTCAAAGTCTTTTCTTCTCACTTCTATTTTTCATCTGAAAAGTATCCACCTCTAATACAACAAGTATTTGAGTATTTATATAAGAAGGAGAAGAAGGAAGGCAAAAAGGAACCAACCACCTATTCACAAAATATCTACAAAAATATATCAAAGTCATGTTGACTTTTAACAACTTGATGAATGACATCATCCCATGGTGCAACATGGATGATGTCATCGTTCATGCCAGAAATCCTTGTGGACTTCTTGTGACCTGAGTTCTGACCCAGAACTCCTCCATCTCTGAGTCTCTGAAGTCCATGTCACGATCGAACTCGGGCATTCTGACCCTCTAATACTTATACTTCATTTCTTCTTCTGTGAGCTTAGCCTTCCCTTTGGATGGTAGGTTTCTTGCTTGATGTTGACATACGTTCTTCTGAACTTAGTTGCTGATCTACAACAATAAGAAGTGAAACCCAATTGAAGAAAGCCGTGTCAGCTGTTTGATTTTCCATTGAAATGTTGACAGAAGAAAGAGTTAGCAATTTAAAGGCCTCAGGGTGCAGGGCACATGAATATTGCAGGTTGTAGGGTTAAATAGTAAGGCTGCTGCAGGGGAGAAATTAGCGCCAAAGGGTGCATGGTGCATGGATACTGCAGATTACATTCTTTGTTTTTGTAAGAACAAGTGCACCTGCGCCATATGTATGCGTTTTATAAAGGGTGCATGGATTCTTTATGTTACACGGGAACAGGATGCGCCCGTAGCGCATATAATTTTTATGTTGCATGGAACTTTGGTGTGCCAGAGGCGCATATAAGGTTTGTGTAACATATGCTTTTAGTGCGCTAAAGAGAACTTGGCATGGCACATGGAAGTTATGCATAACATGATGTTGTTGCAATGAGGGATGCGCCTGCATCGTTTAAAGCTTTGCACTTGGCACAGGTTTGACTGGTGTTGCACAGACGCAGGGTGTGCCAAAGGGCGCAGGTTTTAACGATGCAACAAATGAGTTTGGAACGCCATGAGGGGGCGCGAGGAAAGTGTTTGCAACAAACTAAGGAAGTGCGCCTTGAGGGTGCAGCTTTTCATGATGTAGCAGGCAGGGAATGTGCGCCATTGGCGTGGCTGCTCTTTGTGTAACAGGGGTGACAGATGCGCCAAAGGAGAAGAAAAATACAGTTTCTTTTTAGGTTTCAGTTCTTTCTCTGAGGGGTTTTACATATGGTTTAGCTCCTTTTGCAGGGTCGTTTGGGTGATGAAGGGGCTTAAACAAAGGGTTTCAAGCCATCATTTCAGGACAGAGTTTCCTCTACCAGCAGATCTGGAAAGAGGGGGAAGAACAAGTGGAAGAATGGAAAAGACAGCAGGGGGCAGCGATATTCATGATTTCAGTCTTTCCAATCTAATCCAAACCAACAAGTAGCCAAAAACCACAAACACAAAAAAAACACACAAAAGAAATGAGGACCTCTTACCAGGATAAATAGTGGAGAAGTGTGCAAACGGGTCCACAAAGTGATTGAAAATGACAGGGCAGGTGCGCTGACAGGTACAGAGAAAAATAATCACGTGATTGTTGTCGGATGATAATGACAGCGCAGACGCACCTATTTATAGGCAAGGTGGATAATAAATGTGCCACCAGCTTTTCAAGTGGCACACCAAAAGAGCTGTCGACACAAGAAAACATGCGCCCTTTGGCGCACCAAAATGTTTGCCAACACAGAAAATATGCATGCCTTTGGCACCCCGAAAGTGGTGTCGATAGAGGAATATGTGTGCCCTTTGCGCACCAAAAAGTGGTGCAACAAATGTTTTGTTGATAGGAAGGCGCATGCGCCTTGGCACATGCAAGGAAGACTCAACATAGAGAGGCACACCAAAATGCCTGTTGACACGAGAAAGCATGCGCCAAAGGTATTTCAAGGGGGCACATCAAAAGTTTATGTTGCATAGTCATTATGTGCGCCCGGCCAAAAAGGACCAAAAAAAGACTAAGTTCGGAAAACTAGATTTCCCGGGAAGGGATTTTGCAACGTTTCGAACGCAAGGGATCCCTGACGAGGGACTGGAACAAAATTTTGGTAAGGTTATCTATAAAATTTCCCTTGCCAATTTTACAGGATAACACAACTAAACTGTAACCAAAAAGATGAGAAATATTTATCTCCTTCTAGAGAAATTAGCATAACACCAGCACCCAATCCATTCTTCTCCTCGGTCCATCGAAGAACAATTACCATATTCCCTAAGGATTGCTTTATGTTTTGACAAGTTGTGGTATGGGTGTACCTTCTTCATGGATGCAGTACGAGGCCTATCCTATCTCTTCCAACAACATAAAACCAAATTCTTCCTATACCAACACATCAGCATAGGTATCATATTGATGGTATCCACTCACTTCATCTAGCATAGTATCAGGGACTTCCTCCACAAGAGTTGTTGGTTTGTGATCAGTAGCTTCTTCCTCTCGATCATGGATGGTATAATTCCCATTTATAGAACTAGCCGTGTAGGGTTCTACCTGATTATGGAAGATTGGTTCCGCCCTTATTGTCACCTTGGTTCTATACCGATTCCTGAGAATCCTATGTGACCAATCAATTGATAGATAACCACCCATTTTTGTAGTGAAATATCGTGATAGGTAGATGGAAAAGAGAGGAGGGAGATCAATGACTAATGTGTCTTATGTGAACAACAAACTTGGGCATGCATGGATTGTAAGTTAAAGTCCTTTGATGATGCTAACAGTCTTCATGGTTGTGTCATCTAGCTGAGAAAATCCTTTTACAACCAGCATATATTGTATCCCTAACACTTTTGCAATTTTCTTGGGCATAAACGAGCTACTGGCACCAGAATCGATCATGCAATTATGTACCAAATGATCACCAATGTTCAAATAAATATAGAATTGTGGTGGTTTTTTTTCCTAAGGAATATTTTTTCACTTTTGGTTGACATAAACTTGTTGCAATCTTTTCTCCACAACCCGATGATCTATCAGTTGTACCAAAAATTTTCAAAGCCTCTCGTAGAAAGTTTCTCTGAGAAGGAATTGAGAGTGTGTCCCACCTAGTAACACTCAGGTTGGTCTTCTTCATTTTTCACACAATACTGAAGGGAATTGCTCCTACTCTTCTAATGTTTCTTTGAGCACCGCCTTTTAGAAAGTTATTTTTGGGTATTATCATGCTTGAAGATCCATCTCTTTTTGCAACTTAGTTGGCATGTGTCTCAGAAAATTTATTTCACACATCTTTATCAACAACTGCATGTAACTGAGGTTGTGAATTGGATGCTTAATCAGCTTTGGAAGGTTGATATTTCATTGCTCTCTTTTTGGAATGAATATTTTCTACTATTGACGAGGAATCTGTATTCACCCCGCAAAAATATTATGCTTCCCAATTTAGCAAAGTGATTTCTTCAGGTGCATGTGATTAATTTGTTGTTTCCTGCGTAGATGAATTTTTTTTTGTCTCTGAAGGGGTAGATAAACTTTGAACCATAAGAGCTTGGTAAGAACTCCATTGGGGAAAATATTTTGATTGTGAGGTTGAGAACAGGGATAGCATCATTCACAATCTTGAACTATATTATTCTAGATGGGTACAATAGCTTAAGAAGAACTAGTAGCAAGAGGATTCCTAAAATTTAGAGTTCTGACATTCACAGCTTGACCCGTAGCTTAGTTTTGAGGCTGATTGTTCCCTTAAAAAGGAGGATGGTTAGCCTAATACTACTAATTTTTTGGTTGGTATGGACGATTATACAGAAATTATTGCCTCTTGAGTGCAACGAACTCATTCCCAAAAGTTTGGAGAAGTGATTTGACTTCAAATAGATTATTTGAAGGGGAGGGGGTAGACTTAATTGGTTGCTTTGAAGTTGTTGGGATAGGATCAATGGTAGGCTGGGTGTTTGTAAGATTTGGAGACAATAGCATTGGTGGTCATGGAGCTATATTTCCAGCCTAAATCAAGGAATTCTCTTCTCTTATGGAAACTTCGTAGGCATTAGGTAGTGTAGTCCCTCCCTTGGACTAGATAATAACTACTACATCTCTATTCAAGGATTACAAATAGTATAAGAATGCATTATTTAGAGAAGGCTTTATGAGTGTCAGAATCCTATTCCAAGTCCTTTGGAAACTGAAGTTGAAATCACTCATGTATTCTTAGGGAGCTCTCTTCATGGTAGTGAGTTGTTCCAAGAGTGACAGGTTATAATTCTTGTCTTCAAACTATTTATAGATATTTTCTCCCAACATGCCCTAAGTGGTTATAGTACCATCTTCTAACCCATGACACCACTGAAGTGATTTTCCCTTGAAGGAAGTGGCAAGGATTATAACCATAACATTGTCTTCTGTAATATTATGTACAACGTAAATGTTGGCTACATTGAGAATATGTTCCACTGAAGTAATATGATTTTCCCTGTGTAAAAGGGAAAACTTTTGAGTTCCGCACCAAGTATAGGATCGCATTGAGTCAACTGAAGAGTAATTCTTTCATTGAAATGAGGAAAAAATTAGTTCCTTGTAGGGGTTTCCATACCAACAAGAGGTTGATTGTTCCTAGGTGGAGGAAACCTTCCGTAAGGAGGAGTTGAATGAATCTTATGAGGTGATGTTGTAACTAGTGATGTTGAAATTCCTCTGCTCCTCCTTGGGGGAGACAAGGATAACTCGATATGTTGATAATTTCCTTCTCATCTTGTAGAATCTCTTGTCTGAATTCCTCACATAAGTTAACACACTGAGATTTGAAATCTAGAGATATAGAGTTGCTAGGTAATTTGATTTGTGTAAGTGAGAAGAGAAATACCAACTCTTTGTCCCATCAGGCATGCCAAAAATTGTTGTCACGTGGATCATGCACCCGTTGAATCTCTATTTGATCACATGCAACATTGGAACATCCCCAAGGTGTGGGACCTTGTTGTCATGGGAGGAACCTCTAGATAAGGTCAAATTCCTTTGAAACTTAGAGCACTTGATTTAAGATCAATATGCAAGGCCTAAAACATTTGAAAATAGTTCTAATATACTCAACAGATGAGTTTAAAGTCAAAGATAATAGAAAGGAATAAGGTGATGCACCAACCACTCTGAACAAATAGACCCACTTAAATGCACAATCAACTACCCACAACAATATACGGTATGCACATGTATTTCAATCCTCTTATATCCATGCCTATAAATAATAATGCAACCTTGTAATGAAAGAAAAAAAAAATTCCACAACTGATATAAAAATGGCTATCTTACTTTTCACATGAACTGAAACAAGATAACTAGGATAAAGGTAGATTAACCAATCACATCAAGGAATTAAACATTCACAAGCTATAAATTGATCAATGATTAACACAATAAACCATATTTTTCATGGAAAAATATTGATTTAAATATAACTGAAAGGCTCAAAGTATATAAAGCACTCTTCCAAGCTTGAAGAGTAACTTCTCCAAATGATCTATATCCCTAAACTTAATGCAACTCAACTATTTATAAGTTCCAAAGGTTTATCCATTACAGCTGAACCTTAACTAACAAATTACTATAAATAGAGTATAATAAGTTCAAGGGAATAGGCTCCCATAAAAATAGAAAATTTATTATTAGGTTTTACTAAGTCAACCATGCAACTTTGACTGATTTATAGCTTAGAACCATCCCAATCATAGCTTCCTGGCTCAGCTTGGACCTACATCATCTTTCTCTTGTTCAGTTTTTCCCTAATCTTCCTCTTCCCACATAGCGGTATTCAACGAAGAATTTGATGATTCTAAGAATAACCCAAGCACACTGGCACATTACTAAGCCTAGACTGAGTGCTCACCCAAAGCGTGCAAAGATTCCAGGCCCCTCTTTAGAGTTGCTCATGGAGGGTGGGATCATGATGAAGATTTAATGCATGCAGATACACAACAACACATATATTCAACATAGATCTTATTCTAGATCTAGATATCTCTTTGAACCATGATTCAATAATAAACACAATGATATCATCCATGTGATAACAAACTATAACCATGTTTAACACCTTGATTTAGTCAATACCTTTCATTACATTAAAACACAGGAATACACAGAAAATTCTTACAATAATTGCATTATATGCTCATGCATGTAATAGATCTGACATCATAACCCTGCATACCTCTATATCCATCTCACACACACATACCTCTCTATATTCCTATATCTATATATCTCAATCACCTCTTCTACACAGCTTACTACATACATATTTATAAGGGTGGGGACATTCCCTTCACCGCTTATCTAATCCCAAAATAGGTCACATGCTAAGAATAGCCATGTGCCTTTACAATAAGAGGCTCACATGCAAGAATTATAACAATAGACCTCTCACAGTTAACTATAAGTAGTAATATTATTATTAGTTTGATCCCATGTAAAACACTTAGCAGATGCTCCTCCAAAACTAGCTTATACGTTTCACACAAGTTTTCATCCCATTTATGTGCTTCGCATGTCATCTTCCAAAAATAGATCATAACTATGAAAATAGCTAAGCCCCAAATCTGTCTTTGTCCTCCGTGTGTGATTCCTTCCCGATCCTTTCCTACCTTTGAATGTGCTCTTCTCTTCCGCATGAATCTTTTGTATGCTTTCTGCTAAGTTTTATACATTTTCTTCTCAACATTACCCCACACTAACTGCATTACTTCCCCAGCAAGGGTTGCCTATTGAATGTTTAAAGAATAAACAAGAATATAAATGGAAGATAGTAAAGAATTTTCTATACAAAAGAATGATTTACTCAGCAGCATCCTTTGCTTCAACTGGATGAATCAATTCTAGATATTCTTCCTTTATCTCTTCCTCTAATGTCTATCACTCATTTAGCTCAGCCTCTTCTTTTTCTTAAATATATACCGTAATAGACTCCAGTTCATCATGGCCAATTGCTCCCTTTTCATTCTACAAAACCATAACAATGTTGGACATTGCATATATTCTTCCTTCTAGTAGATCCATCTTTTGCGCTATAATCTTCACCAACTCATCTAACCTTTCCTTATGGGGTTCCTGTGTTGTTGCAAGGGCCTCACACTTTTGTTTTACCAATGTCAACCTCTTTGTGAAACCCAGTGTCTCATCCTTCATCACTTTTAGGACTTCATTGTCCTCTGCCATGGTCCTTATCCTGATGACCACCTTCGAAGATATACAAATATTCAATGCCTGGTCTACTTTCCTTAGCTCATCCTGAAAGGTTTGTAGAAATGCCTCATAAGATGTAATCTTCCTCAACACCGAAGCCTTTTCTCACTTTTCTTCTTGCTTAAGATATTTTTGTGTCGGTATGCACATAGGTCCATCCTCAAGTAGAAAATCCACCAAAGTACGTACATAATGCATTTCTGAAGGAAATTTTTTGGGTACCTTGGACTCCAAATGTAGTCTTTCTTTCAAGACATGGTTTCTAATTTCCTCTACCATGTTGATGAAAGTAGTGTTATTCTTTTGATCTAGTCCTTCTTTTGTTGTAGGTGCATTATCTCTGCATCTTTGGCCTTGATCAGTTCTTTCATCACCCTAATAGCTACAGCTTTATCCATATTCCTCTTTGCCACCTCTCTTGATACCTTCACCAAAGGGCATTACTTACTTGTTCAACTGACATAACAATAGGATTTACTATTATGTGTCTAGCCTAAGGTTTCTTCTTCAATCTTCTTGATACACAGGAATCTTCACATACATCAAAGTCTGGTTCATTCATATGTGTCTGCATTGACCAAGATAGTTGTTTCCTTGTGCACATGGTGGTCATGTCCTCATCCATTATCTCCCAACCAAACAATTCCTTAAGGCCCACCGTTCTTTGGAAATGGGCACGGACAATTTTACTTGTGTCCTCAGCATCACCCATGACTGTTTAAGTATACTCCTTACTTGTCCTGTTCAATCTTGGCCCCTTAGGAACTTGAGTCCCAAAATTTGGAGCTTGTTCTACTATGCCCTGAGAATTATCTTTATGTTATCCCATCTACCTCCTTTACACCTTCTCCATCCTTCATTTCTTCTTCCTTTGGCTCTTCTACGTCCTCTAGCTATACAAGGATGTCAGGCGTGCTCTCTACACAATCTTTCACTTCTTCATTTAGTTTTAGTTTTCTCCTTCTCTTCTCTACTAGCTCTTTTTTAGGAGATATTTTCAGTCATCTCCGAACTAATTTTTGTGTAGCACCTTGGGTTCTAGTTCTTCTAAATACCCTTTTGAATTGGTGCTCTCCTTGTACTACATCTAGTTCCTCATCACCTCCTTCTTGCACCTGAGGTGGTGTATTTGTGCGCTTAGTTCCTACCTTGTTTGTATTTTTCCTTCATCCTATATGCTACAGGCCACCACTATCTTCCTATTCATCCTCCTCTTCATCCACCACTATAGTCTTTACAGGCTATGGAGTTGGCACATTCTCTACTGTATGCTTACGCTTAGGTAGCCCTAGAAGCATGAACTCATTTTCCACATATTTTTTGTTCTCTAGCTTGGGCTTGAGTTGAAGATACACAAGCCCTGCTCCAATGTCTCCAACTACCAAGCTTACTAGATTCATGCTTATTACATTTGAGAACAGCCTCTCAATGTAGGCAACCCGTCCTAGATATGCATATGTTTTTCTCTAAGTGTGATAATCATAATCTACCTTATCAGCAATGAAGTTTAGGTGGCACGTATTTGTGAATCAGTGAACTGATGCTTGGAAGTAGTGTGTTGTGAAGGCATATCGCAGTTCCATCCTTCTTTACAAATCTCACGATGCAAAAATGTTGGTAGACCGTGAACTGTACTGCCTTAGCCACCACCAAAGCTAACTCCTTGGGTATACGCCACTCCTCTTCGAATGTCATACAGAGCCTATCATACCACATCTCCGCCCTCTATTTAAATGGCACACCCATGGTCCCTTCACATAAGTATTTATCAAATCTTTCCACCAGAGATTTATTTTCCTTGGGGTACTCCCAAATATTTTCCTTTGGCCCATCGAGCACTCCAATCTCCATAAACACCAAAGACAATAAAATAGTACCAAAACTAATTCTATCACCTGTAGGCACTTCTTCAAATGTTTTCTCTAGTATATAACCCATGATATTGTAGATCACTCCTTGAGACATTTTCCTTGCAACGTGCAGCCACATTGTATTCACCTGTGACAACCTTTCTTGGTCATTCAACTTTGTTATCAGATGTGCAGCTACTTGTACCACTGGGTACTTCTTCAATTTATTAATGTCCATGTTGCGTGGACCCTTGGTATATCCTAGCTCCTTCCTTGTCTCCAGGATTAGTACTTTATCTATTAATTCACTCTCTAGATCTACTCCTTAGGCCCTTAATCCTATCACTTTTAAAATTAAGGCAGTTGTTATTCTAACACGCCATCTAGCGAAGTAGAAGCTGTCATGGACTCTACTCATCAACCATCGATACAATGGTTCATACTTTCCAAATTTTGGCAGCTCATACAATTGGTAGACTCTAATCTTCTTTAGCAACTTATCTTCAGCATCATCATACATTGGCATTTCTTCTACTATGCACTTGTTTGTTTTCATGCTCAACAATGCATCTAGTTCCTTCTTGTTATTTGATTTGTGATTTTTGTAATCTTTGATCTTACATTTATGGATGTGGGAATCCCATTCTTATCCCATAATCATGCCCTCTGGATACTACATTTCTAAGAAATTACTCTTAGGAGAAATTTCTTCTTCCACTTTGACCTTCGTCTTTCCTTTTACTCCTGATGCAGGTGCTTTCTTCTGCACCATTTGGAAATATATCCTTTCTATCCTCTATAAAAAGAAAGTTAAAAACCCTAGTTCAAATCTTCATGCCCTATATCTTTCATAACATATTTGCTTCACTCAATCCCTTCACTTATGGGGACAAAAGCTTCTCCTATGCATAAATCTTCTCTCCACATCTGGTTTCACACTCTTCACACCTTAGCTCATTTGCACTTAATCTTTTCAAATTATCAAAATTTAAATGGTAAAAATGAACTCACATCCCTTCCTTATATATAATTTCAAAAATTTAGTTCATTTATTGTTCCTTCACCTACCAACAATCCTCTCATTAATCGACCATTTTTATTCTTTCTATGCATTACATCTTCGCACCCAAGTTATAATCTTCTAGTGTGCCTTCCTACCTTCTAGCCATGGAATTCTCTTCAGTGCACCTTTATGTGCCCGAGTACCTCACCACTATGCCTTCCCTTGGTAGTTCTCATGTCCCGTACTTACCTCACGTTATAATTATTTATTCATGCATCTCCACCTGTGGTCCTCGTTTCCAGAAGCAATCTATTTTTTAACAATTCTCCAACTTGCATAAAACTTATAGCAGTTTGTTCCTTTCATGTGTACTACTTTTCAACAATCTTATACCTAGATATCAATAACCACCCCACACTAATGGTATGTGTAGTCCTTTGTGCATAAAAATTATTCAAATAATAATTAACGTCTGGTATGCAAACATGCTTATTACACAAAAACACCAACTAAATTGACAAATCATAGTGACGAAGAAGGAAATACATTAAGTGAATACAAAATTGAAAACCTAATCTAAATGGCAATCACTACCTTATTACAAACACCAAGAAGACTAATTTATAGTAGGGATTCAGTCTACTCCCATTGAAGTACCTGGGTAACCATGTTCCATCAAGCACCTCTAATTGGAAAGCACATGTTTCAAGTATGTGAGTGATAACATACAACCCCAACCAATGTACCTTGAGTTTTCTTGGTTGGCGCAAAAACTTAGAATCATAAAGAAGCACCATCTGTCTAATCTCAAACTTTTTATTCCTGATATACATGTCATGTCATGCTTTCTGCCTGGCCTTTTTTTGTTTTTAACTCCAACGTGTTCTTTCTCATCACACATCCATCTTGATTAACTTTTCAATTTGTTCTTCTAATGTGTGTTCATCAGCTAGACCTCCAGTGCACGTAATACGTAAATAAGGTAGCATGAATTCCATAAAAAGAACTACTTCCGTGCTAAATGCTAACTAAAATGGTGTGGCTTTGTTCAACCTTTTATACGTTGTTTGATATTCCCAAAGCACAGCAGAAACATTTTCATCCCAATCTTTCCTTCCAACATCACAAATTTTGTCAATGTCTGGCTCAAAAAAAATTTGAAGGCCTTAGTAGTTTTATTAGCCTATGGATGATAGGGTTTAGTTTTTTGGTGCGCAACCATAAACTCATCCAATAATATCATGATTGTCTCATTCAAAAAATGGGTGCCCTATCACTTATCAAACTTAGTGGGCATCCATACCTTGTAAGAATATTTTCCCATAAGGCTATTGTTGTTGTTGTACAATCCTTTGTAGGTGATGCTTATACCCACCTTGTGAGATAATCTATATCAGTAATGAAGTAGCACGATCCAGTCTTACGTATGGCCGGTGAAATACGACCCATATAGTCTATAGCCCATTTCTCAAATGGTTTTGCACTAGTAATAGGTCTTAGAGGAATTAACAATCTTTATATAAGGTATCATACCACAATCCAGTGAGTAGAATCTTGTGAGCAGTGGCGTTACCTACATAGTGACCACCTACAATACTACCATGAGATTCATCCATGATATCTATGTGCTCATGTTCCAGTACACAGCGGCATAATACTTCATCCCAGCATAACTTTTATAGGTCACCACTAATCAACATATAGGGTGCCGCGCGTATGGCAAGTTATTTCTTCTCTAAGGATTTCATTCCTTATAGTGTCATACTTATTCGTAGAAAGATAACAATGTCCTCTAATTCCGATGGCATGCATTGTAACCTGTATAACTGTGCATCATGCATGGTATCTTCAATGGCATGTGCTTCTTCTCCTGACTATATTCTGGATAAATGGTCTAGTCTAGAATTACTTTTCCCTGGTTTGACCACAACTGTAAAATCAAATTCTTGAAATAAGAGTACCCATTTACATATGTGCCCCTGTCAAATGGGCTTGTTTACCAAATACTTCAATTCCATGTGATTTATATAAAATACAAATGGTGTAGCTAGTAGGTACTTTCTAAATTTATGTAGCACATAGATCATTAACAAAGCTTCGCACTCTATACTTGTTTAATTTTTCTCTGCATGAGTCAGCTTTCTACTAGCAAAACAGATAGGATGATCTATAATACCTTCTCTTGGTTGATCTAACACTACACCAATGGTCATGACAAAGGCATCCACATGTACATGAAATGGTTGGTCCCGCGAAGGAAAGTGAAAAATAGGTGTGGTAGTAAGTTTCTCCTTCAATGTCTCAAATGCATGTTGTTGCGGTTATCCCCAGTAGAACATACCTTTTCCTTTCAGTAACTCCTCCGAAGGTGTGGAAACTTTGGCAAACCCCTTTATTAATTTCCTATAATACCCCATGTGACCCAAGAATCCATGCACCTCACTTTGACTGGTATGCTCTTTTAGGCCGATAATGACTGCAACCTTAGCTAGATCAACCGACAAACCTTCCTTACAGATTATGTTTCCTAATAGTATTCCAAATGGTGTAGCAAATATGCACTTCTTGATGTTCAAAGAGACACTCAACTATCTATATCTTTCAAACATTAAGTGCAAATTGGCATAGTGATCCTTAATAATTCCATACACCATCTAATCATCTAAATAAACTTGTAATAATTTGTGAATAAAATCTTTAAACGTAAAAATACAGCAGGCGCATTTTTCAGACCAAAAGGCATCACAATATAGGAAAAGATCCCTCATTCAATATTAAAAATAGTGTTTTCCTGATCCTCCTGGTCAATGCTAACTTGATGATAACAAAATAATCCATCTGTAAATTAATAGATTTCACGCCTTGCAATGCCTTCTATTATTTCCTGATTGAATGTAATAGGAAAGGGATCAATCACACATAAAACATTCAGCTTCTTGTAGTCCACACAGATCCTAATCCGACCATCCTTCTTGATATTGATCACCATTGGAATAACCCATTATAACTCATTCGGGGGCTTAATGATTCCAGACTTCAACATTTTATCAATCTCATCTTTGACCTTTTCACACAAGTTAGGGTTCATCCTGTAGGGTCTCTTTCTGACCGGGCATGCCCCCTCTTTAAGATGTATCTTCATCTCTCCTAATGATTTATGCATGCCTTTAAGTTCACGGTATCTCTGAGGGAATAAGTATTGATAATCCCGTAGTGACTCAATGATTTTTTCCACTTCAGAGTTAGACCAATATTCTCCAATTATGGCCTCCTTAGGCTCAGCCTCTAATCCAATATTCACTTTATTTATCTTCATAGGTTCATAGTAGGCACACGTGGTCTTATTTGTACTATCCAACACCTCACGCCTATATGTTGAATGGTCTACATCCAGATTTTATACTTCTTCATCATCCACTAAGTAGACCATTTTTCATTTTTCTTGCTCCAGGAAAGCGCATTAAGTAGTGTGGCATATTTCTTTATTTCTTCAACAAAACACACTCCTAAGTTTGCTTCATCAAATAACTCTTAAATGAGTTCCTTTGACATGGCACTATCCCCCATAGTTAAGTGCTTTATAACTTTTAATGCTTCTTCCACTAGAGGTTTAGTAGAGAAGAAGAAAAATGTATGGGCCATTCCTACAATTAAATCCTGCCAATTCCTAGTATTTGTATAGATTTCTGCATATACATACCAAGCATGCACGCATCCTTGTAAAGTGGAATAAAACTTGTGCACCCAAAGCGAAGGTGGTAAAGTTTCCTACCCCTCTGTCCAGAGTCTCTCACACTGTTGAACGTGGTGCTGAACAAGTTGATTACCATGATAAGTAGAGATTTGAGTAGGTGCATTTCTCCTAAATAAACTAGTAGCAAGAGTAATCATAATTTCATTTCATCCTATGAGATTATCCTTGTGAACCACCCACCAGTGCGTTGCTATCCCACATAAGGTATATGCTAGCATATTTTGTCTCTCCAATTGGTCTATCCATTATTCCTCCATGGCTTGTAGGAACACCATAAGGTCTCCTTCTCTAGTGTAACGAGGTACCGAGTTGTTACCTATTCTCCTGATACAACGTGGGTTGTTATCCCTAGCAAATATACTCTTTACTTTGCACCCTACTAACTTATAGGTGTTATGAGCCCAATTATCACAAGTAACACTTGTAGTATCGTTAATAAATTGTGCATCCTCCCACTGAATTATTCCTTTTTTATATGGCTCAAGCATCTCTGGGTCCTGGACAACACGTACATAAATACTATTTAGGTCCTCCTCACTCAAAGGCTCAACATAGGGCACATGTTTTTCATCTGTTAAAGGGATGATAACTCTTTTCTCCTTGTTTTCAAAGCTGATATAACCCTTGTTCAACCAAACATCAGCATTATTTACATAGCACCAAGGATGCCCCAGTAGAGCAAGGAATATATCTGCCTCTGCCAGCGCTAAGACCTCAAAATCTCCAGTGAACTTGGCTCTTTGTATGGTAATGGATGTAATAGCACACTTGATTTTGATCCTAATCCTAATGCTCATTATTTCCTTTAGAGTTATTTGAAACTCATGTCTATTTTACTCCAATATATATAGCTTCATGGATCTGACCAATCAATCAGTAGTCTTCTGTGTCATGAGTTGTGGACCTATAAACTTTACAGTAACAAGAGACGTTCTTCCTTATTACGCATTGTAATAATGGGTAGTGGCTAGCATCATGGTTTCAAGGACATATCTCATAGGCCAACAGCAATGAGCATACTGATCTATGGGGACAACTATCCTTTGTGTTACCTTCCACTTCACAATTTGTGCACCAAATCCCTGTGCGCATCTCATGTGCTAAATTTTCTGATAGCCTCTCCAACTATTTTTCCATAGCTATGATTTTTTAATCTAAAAATGGGCTCATCCTAGTGTCTATGCTTCTAAATGCTTTAGTGTGGATCAGTGTATGTCTCATGTAATAGTACCCTCTAAAATGTGTAATCAAGACCCTAAGAAACCATTGCACATGCTAGATTGTATGAATATCATAAGAAAGTTTAGATAAAAGTGTTTTGAAACAAGCATTATGTTGGTACACAAATTTGTTTTCCTTTTTAGTCTGAGTAGCATCAGAGATATGGCATGAAGCTTGAAGATAGATAGATCATGATGTATGTTGTTTTGTATTCGGGGATGTGATCTAACTGGCACTCAGATTTGTGGAGAGATGGATAGCACTCAAATAGGACTTGATCTTGTCCTAACTGTTTTAGGTTGTGCCTTTCAACCAAGGTAAGAGGACCTATTTTGTAACTCTCAAATGGTGAAGGAGATGAAGATATCCCTCAAATTTTGCAAATAGTATGAAGGGGACTTGGGAAAATATGATCAATACTCCAAATCTAACTTTCACAAGTTTTCACTTCCAGATTATGGAGTTAATTTCAATGTAAAGCAAGGGTTACTGAAGACATTTTGAAATCCATGTCTGTTCTACATACTTTAGCAAATGGATTTTGATCTTTTTTGGGTATACAAGTCAAAACAGGGGTAGTATGGGGTATGATTAGTTATTTAGAATGATTTTTGGTGGGATATTGACAAGACAAACTTGACTATGCCAGATCTTTGAAAACCTCTACAACATTTGAACAACTATCAGATAAAATGCTTCAAAATAGTTAGGATGTTCTTTTAACTAGAAAATATACACAAATGGAGGCCCAGGTTTGCACTCTTCACACAATCTTTGAGACCTCAACACAAAATCTTGAGTTAAAGGACCCAATTACACATCAAAATCTCTTATCAAATCACGCCTAAGGTACCCCCAAAGGATTACAAGCAATCTCTGTCAACAAAATGAAGGTGAAGTGATTTTAAACTACTTATTTTCAATGCCAGATGAAATCTCTTCTAACAAATGAAATTTCAAATGCCACTAAACAATCAATAATGATGAGATCTATGTGATTTTGAAAAATTTCGATGCAATATTGCAATAAGAACAAGGAAAACTGTTTGTAGACATTTAAACATAATAACAGACATCATATGCCCAAAATAACATAGATTAATTCAAAATCTTGTTAGATTCATCAGCAAGGAAGAGTTTCAGGAACAATCTCATAGCTGTGTGATGGCTATACACTTGTAACCAACTCAACATGAATGAAGATCTAACACAGAAGACATTAACCAGGTTTTTTGGAGGGTTTCTCAGAGAAATGAGCTTCTCTCAAAAATTTCTCATGATTTTCAATTTCCTAACCTTTTGCATGTCTCCAAACATGTATTATACATCATTTGTTTATATTTGATCCTTCTTTCCCAAGAAAATAATATCCTATGGCATCTTAGTTTGTTACAAAATTCCATCATGATTTTCTGAAAGTGACATTTAACCAATTTTACGCGGAGGAGATGTCAGGCATGCAAAAAAGTAAATTATTACAGATTTTCATCATTTCTTGTCATGGGAGCATGTATTCTTCTTTTAGCACCTGAACCATTTTCCTCTTCCATCATTTCATCCTTTTCTCCTTCAAATTTCCATTCTGCAACTTTGCTATGTAATTTGGATTTGATATTTCACGTTTTACACAAACTAGAGCAAAATGTTTTTGAAATGTGCCTTAGATCTATAAATATACCCTCCAAGATGATCGATTTGAATCATACGGGCCAAAATGACATGAATCCACAAAAATTTTGGTGAAAATCGATGCAAAAAACGCATTTCCACACTTCCTAGAGCCAAAATGGCGGTAAAAATGTCAAAATATACAGTTGTTGTCGATTTTCCTTTCTCCCTTTAATTTGATCCCTCCACTTGTCAAAATGTGATTGGAAATGGGATTGGGATCATTTTTTGACATTTTAACTTTTTTGAAAAAATGCAAAAATTTGACATTTTTCTCCACCCCTCCGAGCTTGACATGTGTCCCTATTTGGTTCCCATCATAATCGCAGCTCGATTCTACACATTTCCACCTTTTTGGAAAAAAGGAAATTTTTCACAATTTCTTCCGCTGCTTTGCCCTTGAGATTTGGCACTGACACGTGGCACAAAGTGCGCCCCATTGGAACCGCAGCTCAATTTTGCACATTTCCACATTTTTTGGGAAAAAGGAAAAAAAATCACTTTTCCTCCACACACCCGCACCTTTTCCTCTATCCTTGACACGTGTCTATCGTTGATTCTCCATAGGATTGTGTTCCTCCTTTCATATTTTAATCTTATTTTTCCAAAGAAATTTGTTCACTTTTCCTCCGCGGACCTGCACCTTCACCTCTCCCTGCCATGTGTCACCTTCTAAATTGTTGAGGATCTGCAGGCTCATTTCACATTTTAACTCCTTTTTTCACCAAAGGAAATTTTCCTACTTTTCTTCTGTTAGGTCGTCGCTCTGATCTTTCTCTAGCCTTCATACTTTGAAACTAACATGTGTCTACTTTTGATTTGTTGGCGGGATTGCGCCCTAAATATGAAAATGTTTCATTCTACTGCAAAAGGCAAAAGGTTTCAGAATCCTCCGATGGCCCTCCAGTTCTCATTTGATCGAGACACTGACACGTATTAGTAGAGGGAGGGACAAGAATTTGACAGGTAAAATACGCTCATACCACCATCAAAAAACTCAAAAATTTCCAGAGATTCCCAAATTTTATTTTTTCTTCGTGGATGAAGAATTTTTGGAACAAAGGATAGATGAAACATGTTTTCAAACATTTTATGACCATGGAAAAGGATTGTTGAATGCATACAAGTAAAAATTGATTAATTTCGAGCCTCCATGGTCGGGAAAAATGACAGAGCCCGCAAACTTGAAACATTTAGGGAAAAACAAGAAAACTCGGGATTTCTCTTAGAAAGGGGCAAGGCAAATGAGTTTGTGAACAATTCAAGGCATGAAAATGGAGACAAAACATTATATCATCCATCTCAAAAGGGAAAAACATTTCAGGGCACACAGATCAAAGGGAAAAACATTGCAAAATGATGGAGGGTCAAAATGGGCACCAACATTGGCTCCTACTCGGGGATGGGCACTCCCAATGAGTGCCACAAGAACAAAAGAAGACCAAGTGCCAAAATAATCCATTGGTAAAACGGATTCATGAGCCAAATCCCCCCAAAAACTATCTGATAAACTAACAAAAATGGCTGCCACACACCAAGGAAAACCACGAACCAATAAAACACCAAAAATAGAGCAAAATCCAAACACTATAGACTGTACAAGTTGGTAAGCAAACCTTGATTGAAAGAAAACAAATCAAGGGGAAACCCCAAATGTCCTCCATGCTAGATATGACCATGCCAAGAGGTTTTGATAAGTTTTTTGCAACTGGAAATATACCTCTTTTTCTTCTTTGTTTAATTTGCAAACCATCCAGTTTCTTTGAAGCTCCTCCATAGTGTTCAATTCAAACCTTTTAACATTTTTCAAGGCTGCATCAAGGACAAAATTTCTAGAAAAAACAACACACTTAGGAGGTATGTTTTCAACAACTTCATACTCCCTGAAATCCACAAAACTCAAAAAGTGATCAGTACTAGCATCTACCTGTAAAACTTCATAAGATGCATTGTTTGGGTCTTCAATAAGGTACATCATATTTTTCTCTCCATATAAATTTACTAAGTTTCCTTTAATGGGGATAGTGTCATAAGACATGTCCATTTGGACACTCCCACCAACACATGTAGCCCATTTCCTTGATAATAACATACCCCATTTGGTAGGGCAATCAACAATCATAACATCCAATTTTAAATTCCTCCCAGGGTAAGATGTAAGTTGCATGACCAAATCTTTGACACACCCAACAACTGGCACTTCCCTGGAATCCATAGCAGTACACTTGTCATACACTATTGTCACTTTGATTCCTAATTAATTCATGACCTCTAAAGGTATGAAATTGCATGATGCCCCGGAGTCAAACATACAGTTATGTAACAGCTTGTCTTTCATAACCAAGGTAGTGAAAAATGGATCCACGTTCAGCTAATATTTAACCAAAGAAGTTCCTAAGTAAACCTCAGGTGGTTCCCCCAACTCTTCCAACACTTGTGGTTGTTCCAATTTTGTAATGGTAATAGGAATCCCAACCTTGTTTCCAACTCTGCCTTGGGTAATCTTTTCCTCTCTGAATCCTAAATATTCAAAATCCCTCTTCTTGTGCTCAAGAATCCTAAGCAACTCAGCAATTGGGACACGAATCTTGATCTGACTCAAGACTTGGGAAATATCATACGAAGCATTCTTGGGTAAATCAGTACTAGGGGAAAGATTGGTAAATTCATCATATGGTATGGAAGTATTTTCAGTTTGGGCATGGGGAGGATCACAAGTTTTGCTTGGGGGAATAGGGCCTTTACCAGATTTCTTTTTCTTTGGAGTTTCTTTAGTAAGTAATGGAAATTTTGACTTGGCTTGTTGCCCCTTGGCATCTTTACTTCTGGTATTGTGTTCCTTCTCCTGGGAAACTACAGCATTCATAAGCAGCTACCTATCCTCCTCTGAAGGGACCCTCCATCATACTTCTCAATCATCAATGCCCTCAAGTATTCAAAATCATTATTGGGCATTTCAAAATCTTGCACTACATCAACTTTAAGAGTATGAGGGGGAAGAAATACTTGTACCCATTTGATGTAATCCCAAAAGGTTGCAGTTGTCCTTGCACTTATTACCTCAGTTGATGGTGCTACCTTCTTATGAGCTTGAAGAACAACCCACCATGCAGATATCATCATCAGTTCCATCTTCATTATTAGCTTCACCATCTTTCTGGTCCACTTCACATGGAGTATGGGGTAGAAAACACTATCACACCAATCAATATAAAAAACTTCCTCAACAAAAGCAACCCTAGCAGTTAGGGGATCAGGTAACACTCTTCCTTCACGTGCTTGATGATGTCTATTTTTAGACCCCATGGTTCCTTTCCCTATATCATCAAATCTCTTATCACCCCTAGGATGATTGGAAAATCTGTCATGGTTTTGTGCTTTTTTCTAACCTTGTGAAGTCTACCCAATTACCTTCTCAGCTCTTGCCAACTTGCAGGAAATCTCTTTGACAGCCCCTGCCAAAGGTCTTCACCACTTCCTCTAAGTCTACACTCTTTCTATGCTTGAGGTTTTTCAGGGTTTATCAACTTAACACCATCTCTCTTGAGAGGTTTCCCAATGGCCTTAATGTTATTTTCAATCTAAAGTGCCATTGTAAAGGCCTTCCTTAAATTGGTAGGGTTCTTGTCTCTTAGGTAATAGTTTGATTTCTTGTTAAATGCATCTGAATATTTGATTAAACAAGACTCATCACAAGGCCCTCAGATTAACAGGAAGTCTCCTCAAATGTAATTTGTTAAATCTTGTATTGACATTCATGAATTGATTCATTGGGGTTCTTCTTGATATTTTCAAATTTAGACAACAAAAATATTGGATCATTTCTATCACCATATTGCAACCGGATATGCATTCTTGCATCTCAGTCCATAGAATCAATTGAATTATCAGGAAGAGCCTTGTACCAATCTCATTGCATCCTCTTCTAGTGTATGAATGAACAATTTAATATACACATCTTCATACTCAATCTCAAAGTCCTCCATCATGTTAACAAAAAATTTTGAGGTGTTAAACACCTGCTATGGCATTATTCCCTTAGTAACTTTGGCAATCTATTTCTGAACATTTTGAGGGACAACATTAGGATAACTAGTCCATTCTATAAAGTCTATAGGAACCAAAGGTGTTAACAACAAATGGAGGTCTAGGCCGAGGTTGAGCCATATTGATTTTGAGGTGGTGGTCTTAGAGGATAACACAAAATGATGGGGAGTGAGAGGTCTTTGAGGGCACAAGAAATGTGATTCAAAAAACTTGGTGCTCTCTAGGTGCTGATTTTATTGGAAATTTTTATTTGAATTGAAGCACACAGGTGCAGATTGAGAAGAGTAACATACCAGGTATAGAAGAAGGATATTCACTAGTTACAAGTAAACAAAATTGTGAAAAGTATTTCCTTGAATCAGAATCACTAGAAGAAGAGCGATAATCCTCCACTAAAGGTTGATCTCTCTCACCAATGGATATACCTTTGCCTGATGTCTGACCTTCAACAACCTTCCAAAATTTTCTTTCCTCTAAAACTATGTCTTTCCCAATTCTTGAAATAAATTTCTACTTGGGTTCCTCCTGAAGAAGATCTTCTTCCTTCCAATTTTTCAGAGATTAGCAACACAAAAATAAATGACAGAAATCTAAGACACTGGTATTTATCAAGATCACATCAGCATGGATTTGCCACTAAGGATTTTCACCCTAGTTGTGCAAATGCGCTAAAATACTCTATCAAATATCTATGAGCACTGAAAATATTGCCAAACTTTATAGATCAGACCTTCCCTTCCTTGAATTTATCCATAAAAAATGCAAATGAAGTGCAACAACTGCTAGAAACTGGTAAAATTGTAGGCAGAAACTTATATCTCCACTTAATCCTTACAAATATTATTATAAAATGATGCTTCAACAATGTATTTGCATGCAGACATTTGTAAGAAAAATTACCAGGGTTTGACATGTATCCAAATATCTCAAATATATATGCACATAGATCAGATTGAACCAAAAATCTCCCTGGACAATGGCACCACTGGTGTTGGTACCCAAATTTTTTCTCCTTTTTAGTCTGAGCAGCATCAAAGATATGGCATGAATCTTGAAGACAGATAGATAATGATGTATGTCATTTTATAGCTAAGGATGTGATCTAACTAGCACTTAGATTTGTGGAGAGACGGATAGCACTCAAATAGGACTTGATCTTGTCCTAACTGTTTTAGGTTGTGGCTTTTAGCCAAGGTAAGAGGACGTATTTTGTAACCCTCAAATGGTGAAGGAGTTTAATATATCCCTCAACTTGGTGCAAATGGTATAAAGGGGCCTTGGGAAAATGTGATCAACACTCTGAATATGAACTTTCACAAGTTGTCACTCCTATAGATTATGGAGATATTTTCAATGCAACACAAGGATTACTAAAGACATTTTGAAATCCTGATCTGTTCTACATACTTTAGCAAATGGATTTTGATCTTCTATGGGTATACAGGTCAAAACAGGGGTAGTATGGGGTAGGATTAGTTATTTAGAATGATTTTTGGTGGGATATTGACAAGACAAACTTGACTATGCTAGATCTTTGACAACCTCTACAACATTTGAAAAATTATTAGATAAAATGCTTCAAAACAATCAAGATGTTCTTTTAACCAGAAGAGATACACAAATGGAGGTCCAGGTTTTGCACTCTTCACACAATCTTTGAGACCCCAACACAAAAGAGTGAATTAAAGGATTTAATTAAACATCAAAATATCTGATCAAATCATGCCTAAGGTACCCCCAAAGGATTATAAGCAATCTTTGTCAACAAAATGAAGGTGAAGTGATTTTAAACTACTTATTTTTAATGATAGATGAAATCTCTTCTGACAAATAAAATTGTCAAATGCCACTAAACTATCAATAAGGATGAGTTCTATGTGATTCCTAAATATTTAAATGCAAGATTGCAACAAGAACAAGGAAAAATGTTTGCAGACATTTAAACATGATAAAAGACATCATATTGCCCAAAATAACATAGATTAGTTCAAAATCTATTTAGATTCATCATCAGGGGAGAGTTTCAGGAACAATATCAGAGCTGTGTGATGGCTATACACTTGTAACCAACTCAACATGAATGAAGATCTAACACAGAAGACATTAAACTAGGTTTTTTAGAGGGTTTCTCAGAGAAATGAGCTTCTCTCAAAATTTTCTCATGGTTTTCAATTTCCTGACCATTCACATGTCTCAAAACATGTATTCTATATCATCTCTATTACATTTGATCCTTCTTTCCCAAGAAAAGAATATCCTATGGCATCTAGTTTGTTACAAAATTTCATCATGATTTTTAGAAAGTGACATTTAACCAATTTTGTGAGGAGGAGATGTCAGGCATGCACAAAAAGGAAAATTATTACAAAATTTCATCATTTCTTGTCATGGGAGCATGTATTCTTCTTTTAGCACCCATAGCATTTTCCTCTTTCATCATTTCATCCTTTTCCCCTTCAAATTTCCATTCTATAACTTTGGCTCTACAATTTTGATTTGATATTTCACGTTTTGCATAAACTAGAGAAAAAGCATTTTGAAATGTGCCTTGGATCTACAAATTTACCCTCCAAGATGATCGATTTGAATCATGCAAGCCAAAACAACATGAATCCACAAATGTTTTTGTGAAAATCGATGCAAAAAATGCATTTCCACACTTCCTAGAGCCAAAATGGCAGTAAAAATGTTAAAATGTATAGTTACCATCGATTTTCCTTTCTCCTTTTAATGTGAGCCCTCCACGTGTCAAAATGTGATTAGAAATGGGCTTGGGATCATTTTTTGACATTTTAACACTTTTAGAAAAAATGTAAAAATTTGACAATTTTCTCCGCCCTCTGCTCTTGAGATTTGGCGCTAACACATGGCATAATGTGGGTCCCATTGGAATCGCAGCTTGATTCTACACATTTCCACCTTTTTTTGGAAAAAAGGAAATTTTTTACATTTTTCCCCCACGGCTCCCCGCACATCGAGCCTCTGGTCCTTGACATGTGTCTATCAAAGTTGATTCGCATGTGGGCTTGTGTTCCTCAATTCTACATATTTTAATCTTATTTCATGGGAAAAAGGAATAAATTGTAACTATTTCATCCGTGCACTCTCACACCTTCTGCCTCTTGCCTACCATGTGTCACCTGTCTATGAATCGCTTCACCGATATGCTGGTGTTCCTCATTTCACATTTTAACTACTTTTTTTCGCCAAAGGAAAATTTTCCCAATTTTCTTCCACGGATCCCGCACACTCCACCTCAAGCTTGCAACGTGTCACCTTCTAAATTGTTCGGGGATCTACGGGCTTTCTTTTAAGACTTTAAGTCCATTTTTCCAAAAAAGGAAAAATTTCCTACTTTTATTGCCCCCGAAATCCGCAAACTCTCCACTTTTCCATTATGAGAAAAAATGTGAACATAGGCATTAATTCAACTTAGCGGGCCCACGACCTTGTTTTGCATTATAGTACATTTTTCCAAAAAGGCAAAAATTGCTCCCCAAGTCCATCACCGATCCGCATCCTTCTACTGCCAATTAGCAACAAGCCACGTATGCAAAAGCCTCATGATGAGCCCACTAATTTAATAGGCAAAGGACACCTATATGACCGTTAAAAGACGTACCAATTTTCTAGCGATGCCCTAGGACATTGACAGATGAATTTCATGCGTAAAAGATGACACCTGTACTGGCCGTCAAAACACAAAAAAATTATGCTAGGGATTCCTGAATTCAATTTTTTCTTCATGGATGAAGAATTTTTGGAACAAAAGATAGATGAAACATGTTTCAAAACATTTTACGACCATGGAAAAGGATTGTTGAATACATACAAGATAAAAATTGATTAATTTTTGAGCCTTCATGGTTAGGAAAAATGGAAGAGCCCACAAAATTGAAACATTTAGGGTAAAAAACAAGAAAACATCAGGATTTCTCTTAGAAAGGGGCAAGGAAAATGAGTTTGCGAACAATTCAAGGCATGAAAATGGATACAAAACACTATATCATCCATCTCAAAAGGGAGAAAATTTTTAGGGCACGCAGAGCAAAGGGAAAAACATTGCAAAATGATGGAGGGTCCAAATGGGCACTAACACATCATACTCTCTGACACTCTTAGTAGTGCCTTTCTTAATATCCTTGAGTGCACTTATACTCTTCTACTCAAACTCAAGGATATGAAATTCTGTAAGGAGCATCTTTTAAAGTTGTATACTCTAAGCAAGTCTTATCAGGTCAATCTTTCTATACCAACTATGTGTGCACCCTTGTAGCATAGTGGCAAATTGACTTTCCCTACGCTCAGAAGTGATGTTTCCTTTTGTGTGCCACAATATTTCACACATGTGCATGTGTTCAGCAGCATATTTTATTCCCCTATACTCTGGAAGATGAAGAGACATCTCCATGTAAATATTATGGGGTTGGTGTGGACCCTGCCCACCTGATCTGTAACCTCCTATGTTTCCTCTACCTCCAGAACCACTAGATCCACTAGAACCACCTATACCTTCTTATTGTGAACCTGTAGCTGGATTCGGACCAGAAGATGTACTCCCTTATGTCCCAACAGTAGTACTGAACTACACCTGTATGGTTTGTGAAGTGTTACTACTCCTAGAACAAAGTCCAAAATTTTGTGCACCTGAATTATGTGTGGAAGATACACCTGAAAAGGTACCTCCAAAGAATAATTAAGACATTTGTGTTGTCATTGATGTGTTTGTTATATGACTTACTCCTTCTCCCCTACTACCTAAATCAGCTTGTTGACTATTTTTCATACTAGATACTACAAGACCAAGTGCAAGGGATAGGTTGTCAGGTAGACTCAGATGCATGCCCATGGCCCAAGTCATCTCTACTAGCACACTTCCATGTGAGGCCAAGGAGGGTTCCCTATCATGTTTTCCCAAATGGGGGAGTTCCTGATGCTACAGCTCCACTCCTTCTATGTGAGCTCTAAATCCTTCACGATCCATCTCTCTCCTCAATGCCATTTGCTCTGCAACATCCCATTGTTTCTCTATCTCCCTCTCACGTGCTTCATTGTACTTAAGTTTCCTTTATCCTCTCTGCCTCTCTACCACTAGGTATTCCATCTTTCACCAAACCTACTCCTACCCCCACGCGTGGTGAGGTTTAGTTAGCCATCAGTTTTCTCTCCAAGTTCAAGGTTACCATAAAAAAATTTATCTCCAGTGGAATTCCTTGCAGGTAAGTTCCCCTGGGATATCATAAAAATTGGAATTCAGCTACCTCTAGGCATGAATAATTAGAAATTGAGAACTCCAAGATATATTTGTTCAAAACACCACATAACTATGTATCCATAACGCGAGTCCAAATTAGATCAGCATCATAAAGGGTCTGAAATTCTTCCTGCATCTAGACTAGTGTGTGATACCTCCAATTCTATTTAGACACATAAGCAACCAGCCACTCATATAGTTCTACTAGAAATATAGCAAAGAATATCTCATACAAACAATCATACAGATTCTGCTCCACCCACGAGCATGCGTTAAACTCATATCAAGTGTTGAACCTCTGTTGGTATTCTTCTTCTAGATTGTGTATCCACTCCTCAACACTTGTTAGGGTCAACCGGTATGTCTTCATCATGAACCATCCTAAAAACAACTGAAAAAAAGGTCCCAGAAATGGAACCCATGATGCAGCCTAGAATTCACCAAGAATAACCCAGGCACGCTGGTACATCATTCAGCCTAGACTGAGCACACACCTAAAGTACACAAAGGTACCAGAAGCCTCTTTAGATTTCCTCATGCAGGATGGGATCATGATGAAGATTTAATGCATACAGATACATAACGACACAAATATTCCACAGAGATTATTCTAGATCTAGATCTCTATGAACCATGATTTAATAATAAACACAATGATATCATCCATGTAATAACAAATTATAACCATGTTTAACACCTTAATTCAGTTAATACCTTCCATTATATTAAAAATGTGAATACACAGAAACTTCTTAAAATAATTGCATTATATTCTCATGCACATAACAAATCTGATAGTATAATTCTACATAACTCGATATCCATCTCACACACACATACCTCTCTATATATGTATCTCTATATATCTCAATCACCTATTCTACACCGCTTACTACATACATATTTATAAGGGTGGGGACTTACCCTTCACCACTTATCTAATCCTGAAATAGGTCGCATGCTGATAATAGACATGTGCCTTTACAATAATAGGCTCACATGTAAGAATGCTAACAATAGACCTCTCATAGTTAACTAGAATTAGTAATCTTATTATTATCTTGATCCCATGAAAAAATATTAGTAGACGCTCCTCCAAAAATATCTTGTGTCTCACGGAAGTCTTCATCCCATTTGTGTGCGCCGCATGCCATATTCCAAAACTAAATCATAATTGTGAAAACAGAAAAGTCACAAATCTATCTCTATCCTCCGTGTGTGATTCCTTCCCAATCTTCTCGCACCTTTGAACGGGCTCTGCTCTTCCACATGAATATTTTGTATGCCTTCTGCTAAGTGTTATACATTTTCTTCTCAATAATTCACCACATCTGTTGTATCAATCTCCCTTCCAATTCTAGATGGTAACCTTTTCAACTTATTCACCACTTTCTTCAACTAATTTATAAAATTCTGGGGTGAGACCAACCTATCAATTGAATTGATATTGAAATTTTTAGTTATTTCATCATCTTTTGTTACTAAATATTTAAAATTTGATTTAATTTGGTCCACAGGAAGAGCATAATTATTCTCACTGAAAAACTTGTAGTTTATATTATCAAATCTTCCAAAATATCATTTAAACCATCCATTATTTCTATGCATTTATCATCCAATCTCTTAATCAATTCTTGCAACACTTGGGATCTAAATTCCATGGCCTTCTAAAACTCAAACAATTTAGAAACATCATCAATTACTCTTTCTTTAAGGAGTAAATCTGATTCCACCTCTCTAATATCACTACATATAGTTAAATTCATATTCAAATTGTTATTATCCTCAGAGAGAATTTCATATATTATGCAAATAGAAGTCCTCTCAGTTTATAAATCATTATATAATTCAACAGTTATTTTAACCAAAACATTATCTTCTTGAAGCATTCATTCTATCCATCCATCCACCTATCTTCCCTTCTTACCTATCTTCTCAATTTCATGATATGAAATATCATCCAAACCAAAAGAAACTATCAAAGCAGTTGTAGTTGAAGGATCGGTAGTTGAAGTGGGTTGTGTGATTTTCCTTAATAGATTAGTGAGTTATTAAACCTTTGACTTCAATTCATCTTTGGAAGCCTTATCTTTATCATATTTCTACAAAAAAATTACAAGGGCCACATGAACATCCTCTTAGGTGCCTTCATGTGTTGCCTTCCCTAGCGAAAACCTAGAGATCTAATAATATGATGTTGTTATATCTTCTTTAGTTTTCCCCTCAATGGGGGTGGCTACTTCTATGATCCTTTCTCCTTATTGGTTTACTAATAAACTAGAGAATATCTTTGGTTGTTTGACCTATATTTTTGGATTAGGTTCTAGCACACTCAGATATATCACGTCTATAAGGGGAACCTTCTTCTTCTACTTTGGGGTTTGGCGATATATCCATTCAGGTATATTGGATGCAAATGAATGTGGCATGGTTGATTTAAAACCTGAAGCACTAGATAAAACAATAGCACTAGTAATATTAGTTGGTAATTAAATTGAGGTGGTAATTATAGAAGGGGTGGAAGTGATAATATCCTCAGGAGCAGATGTAATAAGATTGGAAGTTGAAATGGAAAGAAATGAAAGTTGTTGAGAGATTGGAGTGGAAAATGGAGAAGTAATCATTTCCCCTACTGAGAGGACAGGTAGGGATCAAAGTACTTGGGCCATGGATAGAGATTGAGAAGATGATAGGAGTAAAGGAGTAGAGGATAATGATTGGGAAAGTGGATCTAAAGATAATAGAAATGGTAATGAAGAAGGGTGTGGAAATTCTTGTGACACAACTGGAGAATCACAAACTTTGACAACTTCTGTTACTTGTACTATTTAGGAGCCATTCTTGGAAATGGAAACTTTTGGAAGATAAGAACTCCCAATATTAAATGAGATCTTCCTTAGAACTATATTGGCCTTTTGAGTAGACATTTTACCTTTTGTGGGTGTAGGGAGACTCAGTGTTGGTTGGGATTCTACTCTTATAGATTTATCTAACCCTCTGGGTGAAATTCCCAAGGTATCCAACCAATCATATGTCCTTTGAAGAATGAGCCCCGCCCTTTCCTTATTTTTACAAAGTTATTCCTTGGACTAATCTATCCATGGCAAAGGTTGATTGGAAACATTATTGTTCTTGTACACTAGATCCAAAACCTCATCGTCATCCTCCATCCCTTCTAGAACATACATGATACTAAATTTTCTAACCTCATTCAAAGTCAACCTTTCATATTCTTATTGCCCGATGATGACCTCATTCTGATAATGAATCCAAATATCCTCTAGCTGAGGCACATGTGAAATGGCCAACCCTATTTCACTGAATTTACCCCAGTAATCAAAGTTGGTTCCGGGATGGAAAGTTCTCAAAGTAACTTCTGACATTCTTCATCCACATTATTTTCTTTATAAATGTTGGCACAAGTGTATCTTCCTATTGAAAAAGGAAACTTAACTCCCACCTTATGTCATTTGTTTTGAATTTTGTGATAATCCAACAATTATTGAACCAATTCTAATAAAATCCATTTGTAAGTAGGACATCCTAGTGACTTGCTTGGAGCACCCAAGAAACTATGAATCCTGATGTATGTAAATGTTGGGAACTGAATATATATGGCTCCCCATTCGCACACTTCTTTAAATGCTTCATCTGAAATCCTTCGATTATACAAATCCTTATCAAAATGGTAAAGGAGGACAGCAAAAAAGGCATCATTGACTCTATGAAAATGTTTGTTTCCTTCTTCCATTGTAATTTGAGGATAAAAGTGATGAATCTGTGACAAACTTTTGACACCTTTTTTGTATAAACCATTGAATTCCCCCATGGCAACGGAAGTATAATTGAGAAAGGAATTCATGAATAATTTTTTAGACGTTAAAACATTGCACAATTGAAAATAGATTAAGCTATTGATATGTTTCCCCCATCGTATGAACTCCTTATTTTTATTTATAGTAACAATATAGAGAAACATCCATTCCTAAAACTCCTTCATAGAAGTGAGACCTGAAATTTGACTCAACAATATAATAAGATCACACATTTCCTAGATAAAATCTAAGTGAAACAATGGTTTAGGAAGCTTAATGACACTCTTGGCCAACTAACTCTTCATTATAACCTTTGTACATAGTCCATCTTCTTTTTCCCAATGTTCCACGGATGATTTGGGTGAAATTTTTGCATGTCCTTCAACATCTAGAAGTTTAAATAAATCCTCAAAGAAATCAGCATCCAGCCTGATTACGACCTTATCCTCATCATCATTTACTTATTTAGAATCCTTATCAAAATGGGTTGTCGCTGCCAAGACAAACTTGGGACATTGCATGGATGAAGGAAAACCTACAGCAAGAGCGAGTCCACTGTCGAATATGGCATGCATCTAATTCTTCATATTATGAGATTTTAATCTTTCCCAAAAATATGGAAAATCTATTTGTCCAAGGTCGGTATCTCCAATATTCCCCAAATCTGAAGATAGGCATGAGTGAGGAGAAACTCCTAAAAATTTGCACTTCATCTTACCTTTTCCCTTTGATGAGGAGGTTGACATTTAATTTGGAGTTCAGAATCTGAATGGCCATTGGAAATTTTGTAACAAAAATTGTAAAGGCTCCGAAATTCAGAAGTTCAAAAGTCTGAAAATGGAAACTCCGAAAAGGATTTGGCTCCGAATTATAAACCTCTGAAAATTGGAAAGGCATACCTTTGAACCTCTGAAAAGTGAAACCACCAAATTCTAGAAAACAAATCCCGAAAAGGTAACTGGGAAACTCTAACCTATAAACCTCTGAAATCCCAAAAATTAGAGTTCTGAAACCCTGAGATCTTTAAAACTCAAAATTGTTTAAGGGCACAGAATGAAAATCAAATTCTTGTGAATATCTGGAAGAAATTCATGCAAAATTTTGGACTAGATGCCTACACGAATTGGGATTTGCAACTGTGGAAATCAGATGACATGGCTAAAGGAAAAACGGTGGATGATGAGGGTTCCATTTCAAATAGGAAAAGAAGAACAAACAAAAGAGAAATAAATAAACAAAGAAAACCCCAAAAGATCATAAACCAAAAAGAAATAACCCAAAACAAACTTACCTTGAAGATGATGCCTCGAAACTACAAAATGGTGTGTCAAAATCATAGTGTAAGAGCAAAAGCCAAGTTAAAATGATAGGTAAAAATTCAAGTTTATATAGAAAAACTCAGAATTGATGCTCACAAGCCGACACATGGGGGTAGTTGAAAATTAAATGCTCATAGAAGCTCTGAAATTATGAAACCTAAAACTCTAAAATGGAATGTAAGTTTTTCAATACAAAAACCAAATTCTGAAACCCCAAAAAGTTGAAGTTTCAAAATTTTGGAACTTCGGAGTTTTGTACTTAGGAACTTGAGGGGACAAAATTATCAAAAGGTGACTTGAAACTCTGAAACTAAAAAGTCTAAATTTTCGTAATTTCAGAACTTCAGAGTTTCAGACTTTGGAAAATGAAAAGGATTTTTCCAAAAAAGCAACACGAAACTCCAAAACTCAAAATTTTGAAGTTCCAAAATTTCGGAACTTTGGAGTTTCAAAATTCGGAACTCCGAGTTGAAAAAAGTGAAAAAATGCCAAAGATGACTTTGAAACCCAAAAGTCTGAAGTTCTGAAATTTTTTACTTTAAGAGTTTCAGAGTTCAGAACTCCAAAGTCAAAATTTTCATTTCGTAGTGGCTTGTTTAAAACCCCCGAAAAAAAAAACCTCTGAAATCTGAAGTCTGAAATTTCAGACTTCAAAGTTTCAGAAAATTTCAAAATTTCAAAATACTTTCAAGCGAAAGACTTCAGAAAGAATTTAGTAATTTATTTTTTAAAAAACATCCTCCTCTTAAAGTAAAATTTAAATTTTAACAATGTATTGATACACTTCATTGTATATATATATATATATATATATATATATATATATATATATATATATATATATATATATATATATATATATAATGAAGTGTATCAATACATTGTTAAAATTTAAATTTTACTTTAAGAGGAGGATGTTTTAAAAAAATAAATTACTAAATTCTTTCTGAAGTCTTTCTTTACTAAATTAATAAATTACTAAATATATATATAAATCATATATATATGATTTATGATTTTGTCATAGATTAGCATGTGTTTATTATATGATGTAACAAGTGGATTTTATGGATTCTTTATGTGATGATGATGATTATATATGTATTTCTTTATGTTTGATTACAATGTTGAATGTATGATGAAATAGTTTATGTGATGATGATATTTAATGATGATATGGCTACTTTGGATGTGTAAAAATGACAATATAAATGTGTTAAGGATTATGATTTATATGCTTTTCTGTTTAAATTAAATCATGGTGATAGAATGTATGGGTAAAATTTGATGTTAATGAAAATGAATTGAAAATAGATTTGATTAATTATTGGTATAAGTAAAATTAGATAACATCTAGATGATTGAGATAAAGAAAGATGTGTTTGTAACAAAAGGAAGTAGGGATGAGAGATAGATGTGATAAGATTAACATGACGCAATGGTGGTGACCTATGGTTATGAAAGATGCTACGTCATATCAAGGAATTTTTGAGGAAAAATATGCCTTCAATTGAATTGGAGGTAAATAATAGGCAAAAACAAGGAATGCAAGGAAGGTGCAACCAAAACAAATGCTAGTAAATAACCAACAATAGTTAGTCATTCCAAAGGTCATAAAGAAGAATGGATGAAATGAACTCATAAACCTAATGTCTACATGAAAAAGGGGTTTGAGATGTACCTTGTACTCGAGAAGAGGATCCTCCATAAGTGGTGTTACCTAAATCTATGCCCCATCTCTGGAAAGAGGAAAGACCAAACTGGTCAGTGCAGGAATTTTGTTAGAAGAAATTTGATCAATGTAGGAAGCTTTCTTAGTATGCTAATAAAATGGAAAGTTGATCAATGCAGGAAGCCTTTAATGCCATGAAAAAAAAGAGTATCCATCCTTCAAGAGTATGCTATACTTTATGCATGATATAGATGGAAAGAATGATATATGATATCTGTCCTTCGAGGGATCAATCTATTTCTTTTGACTTTAATGGTTCTCTTTTTATTTTTTTGTTTTTTTTTTGTTTTTGCATGAACAATTCTCCTTTAAGGGAGCAGTTTGTTTTTTTAATAACTTTTATTTTGATAAGAACATCCATGAATTTTGAATTAACATGGGGAAGAGATAAGAATAGCTAAGTAGACCACAGTATGGGATAATGAATGTAAAATAGATGCCCATGGAACCTTTGCATGGCTTTAATAGGTGAATAATAGGGTAGTGGGTGTAATGTTCAGAGATTTCTCACCAAAGGGGAGAACCTATCCATGAGGAATATACTATGGACAGAGTCGTGGTGCCCATATTTAAGGTCAAATCTAGGAATTGACAGTATACCACATAATTCCAAATCATCACAATGATAGATGGAAGAATGATCTAAGCATAAAGCTAAGAGCTCTATGGTAGATATGCTAACAATAGAATGGTCACAAGTGCAATGCATTAATAGGTACCACTTCCAATTTACCACCAAGGGAGGGAAAACTTTCCATGCAATGTCTTGGTCACATTCATGTTTGAGGATAGGATATTAGCTTACAAAGGAGGGAATGTGATGATATAGATGAGAAAATATGAAAAACCATGCACTACCCTTAAGGAAGCTAAAATATGTGCACCTAACGAGATGAGTAGATGGTACCCCCAAGAGAGGGATAAATATGATGAAAAAGGTGGATTTTGGACTAGATAAGATGGTAGATATATTATTTGGCTACATTAAGTTGGATAAGATGGGTTTGGTAAGATAAGACAATGTCAAGGATTAATCTACAAGCAAATTGATTCTAAAGTGAATTCCTCCAGCATTAAGAGAGTTATTTTATGGATAGGGGGATGAATTTATGTGGATAGGATGTGTGGATGAGGAGGAAGATGCAAGGGGGTTAATAAAAATGGGAGAATGCTCCCCCAACAAAAGATATTATATTACTTTAGAAAAATCAGATATGGATGTCGAGGGAGATTAGATTTGGATTGGATATATGGTTGGGGATTACTGGGATGATTGGCAATGAAAACAGTATCGATGAACAAGGGATCTCTCTTTTTAGGAGGAATGATAGGCAGAGGAGAGATATTAAGGGATGTTGTGGATAAATGAGGGGACTTGAATAATTTGGTGGATGGAGATGTAAAAATTGGATTAATTGTGTTGGATGGAGAAGGAAAATCATCCTCGATGAGGTATTTGTTTTCCTTGATAAGATCATGGATGATGGTTTAGATGGATTTACAATGCTCAGTGTCATGACCAGGGGTATGATGATAAGTGAAAATGTGTTTGGAGTCAAACCATGATGGCTTCTTACTATGTGGATCAAAGGCTTTGATGGGAGGAAGTGCAATTAAAGATATTTGAATTAAATTTCTAAGGATCTCTATGTAGAATCCAATAGAGGTGGTGTAGGAAAGATTGATCATGTGAGGCTTGATAGGATGTTTAGGCGTAGGTGCAGATGTAGATTAGATGGATAAATTATGCATCTTGAAATACGAATCCACTTTGGGAGGATAGTTAGATTGTTTGGATTTAGATTTATTATTACCAAATATCTTAGGTGAAGGGGCTCACCCTAAAATAGAGGAGGGTGTGCCTATGATGGATTTTGTAATGTTGGATCGTTGAGGAGGGGTAAGGTCTAATTTATTAGGAGGGTTTGTGGGATACTTTTGAGGATGCTTACCAAGAGTCTTACATTTTGATCAAGAATATTTACCCCTGGTAGAGATGACTATAATTTCAATTGATGGATCTAAATATTGTGGTGTAATTTTTGGACCAATTTATGTACAAACAATCGATTTTGAAGAGGGAGAACAAATCCCCCTTGTGTTTCTATTAGATGGAGGTGTTTTCTTCATAAATGTTACATGGGGTATCATTGAAATATTCATAACCCAAGAGGATGTGACTAGTGTGGCAGTGGTTATAGATGTAGATATGGAAAAGGATAGTGGAGAAGGAGTGGGTGTAAAATATTGGGATGGAATGGATGATGTAATCATATGTAAAGATGTAGTTACATGCATCGAGGTAAGTGTTGGGATAGTTATAAGTGGGGTTGTAGAATTATATGTGGTGGAAATGAGTGTAGTTGGGATTGATGTGGAAATGAGTGATGTAGATGTAATATGTGTGTTTGATGAAGGACTAGATGTGCGAGATTGGGATGTAGTGATAGCAGGTATGATTTAGATGGTTGTAGACATAGGTGGTGTGGATGTAGTAATAGGTGTGTCTATCAATGGGGCTGAAATAGGTGCTGAGGATGAATCTGATGTGATAGATTGGGGCATGATTGAATTGGATGAAGTAGGGGGTATAGTCAAAGTTGATGTGGATGTGGTAAGGGTAAGAGTAGGTATAGGTATAGGATAAGTAGTGAAAGTTGAGATAGGTGTGATAGTTATGGGTATGATAAGTCCTGAATAAGGGGTGGGAATAATTTCAAAGGTAGGAACATGCGGATTCATTGATGAGATGAGATCTTGATTGATGGTGTTAATGGTGTGAGCATTGGGTGGTTGAGATGTAGAAGGGGTGGCTTGATTTTTTGGTGTGTGGTTGGGAAATGGTTATTTAAAAATGTTAAGTGGTTGGTTAAGGGATGAATTAGGATTTTCCACTTGAAGGTCACATTGATCAATGAATCTTTAGACTAATTCTTTAAATTTTCAACACTCTCTATATCATGTCCTCATACTTGGTGCTATTTATAGTAATGATCTTCATGATACCACACGCGTTTTGGCCTTGATTCATCAAATGGTCAAATTGGAGGAAATGTGATAAGCTTAACCACCATCAAATTTTCAAATATTGAACTATACGATTCTCCAAGGGGAGTATAGTTAGGCATAGCTCTAGGGGCTCATTCTTGTGACCATGTGCTAGATGTGGGTGCAGAAGAAGACTTGAAAACCATGGTATTGGTTGCACTCTTAGATTTATCATTATGTGGGGATGGTTTGATAAACTAAGCTTTAGGTTTGTTTGATTTAAGTTTGAGTTGGCCTTGCTCAAGGGCACGAGTTTTGATTTTTTGATCCATGGTGAAGTCTTCTTCAAATGTTTAGAAATATTGGATTTATAATGTAGAAGAAATATGCTTCACATAAAAACATGAGAAGAGTTCGACAAGTTTAGTTTGTGGAAGAATAAATGACATTTGGCTTCTAATGTCATGCCATAGTGCAAGAAAATCTATGATAAACTTGTCATCAAAGTGTCTAATGGTGTATAAGTCATTGATAGTGATTTTTCATGAAATATTAATAAAAAAATGCTCTAAGAACAATTGTGTGAGCTTAGTAAAGGAGAATAAGGAATGTTGAGGAATCTCATTATACCAATCTAGTGTTGGACCATCCAAGGACATAGGGAAGGTGTGAAGCATAAGTTCTTGATCATGTGTGATAAGGTAACATACGTGTTTAAATGCATGGAGATGTTATTGGGGATCTCCCTTATTGTTGAATTTGGTAAAACTGGAAAATCCAATGAGTGGATAAGGTTTGTTGGAAAACCCGCAGATGAAGGCTTCATTATACATATTGTTCGTAAGATACTGTACCCTTGGATCCCAAGGTATTGTCTCTCAACTGGCTAAACTAAAATTCCTAGATTTCAAGCTATCTTACAAAAATTTTGTGTTTTTTGTTCTGGTGAGCCACAATCTGTAACTTGGTGTCCTCTCAAGAGCTTTGTTTTCCCTCCATGGAAGCTTTTAGATCTTGATTTTACTTAGAATCCTCCTTTTGGATTTTTCATTTCCTTCTTGCAAGTTTTTATAGGTAATCTTACATCTCAGCCATCTCATCACCCTTCTCTTATCATTTTTCATAACCCCCTTTTCCATCCTTTCATCTCATCAAATCCCAAATCCTACTTTGGTCATCATCAAACCATC